>JAMKQA010040555.1:0-13796 GCA_024699735.1 Posidonia australis
CTCTTCCATCATTTATGATATTATTTCTCTGATGAATTTCTGGGTAGATAATCTTGTTTCAGGATTTGAGAAGGAGGATATGATGCAATTTGTCTCTGCCATGGCAATTCAGCCAGTGGAATCTTCCAACCCCCCTTCTATCCCCTCCTCAACAAGAATTCCTTCAGGAGATGATTCTCTGAACCCCATGGAGAATCCGGAAAAGTGACTTTGCCCTCTGATGAAGATTAAGTTTCTTTTACTGAGTTCCTTCTATTTTTCTGCACCATTGGTGAAAATTTTGATACATTATTTAGGCTGTCAGCCTTCGGACTTGTAATATTTACTACTGGACGATGTTTCTTACCTGGCATTTAAGTCGATGAAATACTAAATATCTAAACCGTTAACAAAAAAAAAGAAAAAGAAAAACATATGTTCTAAATCAAAATTTTAAGCAAGGAAATGGGAGGAAGGAAGGTCCTTCGGTTCTCTCTCTCTCTCTCTCTCTTAAAGTTCGCCTCCGAGGCTCAAGCCCTTACATTCTCATTGTAATGGCACCGGACATTCAGTTGAAAAATGCCTTTGTGTTGTAGGCCTTCCACCAGGTCAAAAGCTCCACAAGGTGCGTTCAGGACATGCATAGTCTATGGTTGGAAATCAAAGGACTTACGATGCAAATGAGGCAGATGTTCAGAGAATTAGCGGTGAAAATGAGAATCTCAATACTATTTTCACTTCTAAGCAGTACAAATTGATCATGGACGTGATCACTCGAGCAGTTACGAGGCCTTCCACTAATGTAGCAAACAAAGAGACATCAGACCACATGTATGGTTTAATTTCACAATTCACCTCTTATAAGCTTTGTTCTCACTTAAATTCAATCAAAGTACACAATGAAGATTCTTCTATAATAGAGTGCATAGGTATTGTCGAGCTCAATAGTGATGAAACTCTTGAAGACGTTCTATTTATTTCAACTTCCATTGTTAATTTGTGATCTTTTAGAAAGTTAGCTTCTTCTAGATCTTCTTTTTTTCACTTGTCACTCCTGACCTTTACATCATATAGGACCTTATGTAGAAGAAGGTGATTCCTCAGATAATCTCCTTGCTGCACTCTACTTCTTGGCATCCTCTTTCATTCAGTCTACTGCATTGACAGTAGGGGTGGCAACGGATTGAGTCTAGATTGGGTCTACTTATATTTAGACCCAGACTCATCTTTTTTCATGGGTTCGAGTCTGGGTTTGGGTCTCGGTTCTAAAATTAGGACCTAGACTCCTAGATCCATGAAAATAATGATTTTAGGTTCGAGTCTTGAATCTAATAGGTTGTTCAATTTATTTCTCAACTGAGATTTAATTATTCAAATGATTCAATGAAAACAGGAAATTTCTCTGAAAATAGGAGATTTCAATGATTCAAATTATTCAAATAAATATATCTAAATACACATTTAATATTCAACTCTGACATATCTCAAATGCACATTCAACATTTAAGATTCAAATAAACTTTACGGAATACAATGACATTCAACTAAGATTTAATTATTCAAATGACTCAATGAACGAAAGAATGAGCGATTGAGATTTGAGAATCGAATAATATATATTATATATATAGTGTAAATATTATACATTAGTCCTTATATTTAACTTATAATATATTATATACAAATCAGGTCCACAGATCCACAGGTCTTTTCAGACCCAAACTCTACCAGTAAATGAGCAGATCTAACAGGTCTAGGTCTATGGGTCCATGGGTTTCAGGATCTAGACCCATACCTTACAGGTCAAGACTCATGGGTCCTAGGCCAAGACCTAATCCATTGCCAACCCTAATTGGCAGCTATCACTGAAGATGTTTGGTACGAAAAATTGGATCATCCTACACTACAACATATTCCAGTTATTGAATTTCCTAGTTTAGTTTCTAAATCTGCTCCAAATAATGTTTTCTGAAACTTGCCATTTGACAAAACAAATAAGAGTTCCATTTTATAGGTGTTTTATTAGTTATACTGTTTGTTTTAAACTAATTCATGCCCATACATGGGGGAAGTTTTCTGTACCCTCTAGATTTGGATTCCAATATTCCCTCACAATTGTTGTTAACTTCAGCGGAAACACCTGGTTGTTTCATATGAGAACAAAGAACGGAATTTCATATTTTTTTCGCAAAATTTCTTATTGTGGTGAAAAGATAATTTCATAACAAGTTAAGAAACTTAGGACTGACAATGGAGGTGAATTCTTTTGTTATACTTAACTTTCAACACTTCCTTACACAAAGAGGAGTGATTCATGAACATACTAGTACCTGTACACCACAAAAAAACTACTGTAGTTGAATGAAATCATTGAGGTTGCTAGAGCTCTCAACTTTCAAGCTTGTCTGCCCAACTCTTTTTGGAGTGATTGTGTTTACTCACGCACAAACTTATTAGACTTCATTATGTAGCTGTACTTAAGCGTTGTGTTGAAGTATCTCATAGGAAGTCCTTCTTGTGGTTTGTTTTACAGTTCCACAACATCTTTTCAACTCCATGCATTTTGTGATTCAGATGTAATGCCTAGTTACACAGATCTGTCACAAGTTTTTATATTTTTTCTTGGTGATTTATTGATTTCATGGAAATCTAAGAAAAAATAAATGGTCTCGCGTTCTTCCATAGCGACAGAGTATATATAAACCATGTCATCCATCACTAGTTTTGAAGTCACTTGGCTCAGTTATTTGTTGACATATCTTGGTGTTTCTAGTGCTTCTCCTGCTAAACGCTATTGTGATAATCGAACCACATTATATATTGCAACCAATTTAGTTTATCATGAGAGAGAAAATCACATAAAATTTAGATTGAAACAACACGCATCTCTATTGGCCCCTAGCTAGTTGATACATTCACTGAGGCAATTGGTTTTGTTCAGTTCAAGAAGCTTTATGAAAAAATGAACATTTAGTCTCCAACCTAAGAGGAGTGTAGAGGTATATGTAATGTCTTCATACCGTACTCAATATATATGTACACAACTGATTAAATGATGCATCAGCTGTTGCTTTGCAAACACAACACGTACAAATTGAAGCTTTTCCAAAGTTTCTTAACTTCTCATTCATAATCCTATTTTTATTATTTTCCATAATACAAACTTGATCCATACCTTTCAATCCCAGAGCAAGCAACCTAGAGTGTACCTTCCAACCTCAAAAACTCAACAACACGCCTAAACTTTTCATCATGGATTGTCGAGGGCCGTGTGTACGCGTTCCCCCATGACAAGAAATAAAGGCATACACTCTCCTCTTGGGAGATGTTAGAATGGAAACCCTCCGGCACGTGCAATGGAGGTCACTAATCTAGGCCATGGGCCTCCTTGATCACCGAAAAACCCCATCCAGGTAAGTACAGAGGCCTGTCGTCCGTGGGTCTCTATTTACAAGTCCACAGCCTCGCACCCGTCCACTCGTTTCCGATGTGGGACTAAAAACATCCCAGTTCTTGCCGTCCCCAATGTGTTCCCACCCGTTAAAGACATCAGAATAAAAAAGAATTCAGTATTACACTGATTTTTTTTGATAACGGTAAGTTGTATTAAAATTAGTCCCATTGGCTATGAAAACCACCACTAAGGGATCCACAAGTCCAATGTAATTTGAGTTTGACCCCATTCCACCACTTATTCTCCCAAAATAAGGTCTTATTACCATTCTGAACCTGAAAGGTGGTAAAATAGTTAAGTATGTCAAAGCAATTTTTCAAACTATGCCAGAGGGGAGAGCAGTTGTTGGCAGAAGAATTCAATAAAGCACCAGGCCAGGCCTTGTAAAGGTATCTTGTCCTCACAAGTTCCTTCCATTTCACGTGGCAATTCTCAGAAAGTAATTGCCAAAGAAGCTTAGTTTTCAGAGCTAAATTGAAATTTCTAAGATTGATAATTCCCCATCCTTTTTGCCTTTTGGATCTACACAGTGTTGCCCATTTAATTAGATGCAAGCCTTTATGATTAGAAGAATAGGAATTCCATAGGAATCTACTTCTAATCTTATCAATATCTTTCTCCACTTTACTAAACATATGTAGAACAGACAGATAATAAGTAGGAATAGCTGATAAGACTGAGTTTAGTAAGGTCAATCTGCCACCTAGGGAAAGGTGTTTAGCCCTCCAAGGGGATAACTTATGTGAGATCTTTTCTATTACTGGAATCCAATCATTATAAGTGGCTTTCCTATAATACAAAGGTAAACCAAGGTACATGAGTGGTAAAGCAGCAGTCCCACAACCTAGGATATTACAGGAACTGGCAATGGAGGTCTGGCTCACCCCTATTCCAGTTATTGAGGACTTATGGAAGTTTATTTTCAGTCCAGAACATGATTGAAAACAGTAAAGAATTCTTTTGATATTTATCATGTTCTCAATGCCTTCTACTAAGAATGGAAGAGTATCATCGACATATTGTATATTCACCACAGTAGGCCCCCCATGGGGAAAATTAATACTAGCAATTAGGTTATTGGCCAGTGACAATTTCAACATACGATTTAATATATGTGTGGCTACTATAAATAGCAAGGGGGATAATGGATCTCCCTGTCTTAGTCCATTGGTTGCCCCAAAGAAACCTTTGGAGGAACCGTTGACCAATATGGAGAATTTGGCAGTGTAGATACACATCCTAATCCAGGAAATCCATTTAGACCCAAATCCAAGGCCACTAAGGGAGTCCAGCAAAAACTCCCAATTAAGATTGTCAAAGGCCTTCTCAAAATCCAGTTTTATAAATGCAGATGTTTTGGATGCTCTCATATAATGCAGAGTCTCCTGAGCAACAAGAAAACAATCCCTAATTGATCTACCAGCCAAAAAGGCGCATTGAGAATGATCAATTGCCATATTAAGAACAGGAGAGAGTCTTGTTGCCAATGTTTTAGTGATGATCTTATATATGTTGTTTACCAAACTAATTGGTCTAAAATCTTTGACAAGGTTGGCACCATTCTTTTTGGGAATTAAAGCAATAAACATTTGATTGAAAGGTGCTAGAGTCTCTGGGTCACTAGTGGAGTACAATTGCTGAAAAATGTTAACAATGTCAGATTTCAGAAGTTTCCAAAAGTGGTGAAAAAAGACCAATGGAAAACCATCAGGGCCTGGGGCTTTGTCCCCAGGTAATTTAACAACATTTGCTTTAATTTCCTCTTCAGTAAAAGGAACCTCTATAGATTTAGGGTAGGGAATCTTGTGGGGGACTAATCTATCCCAATTAAATGATACCTTGACACTGTTTCTTTTGTTGAATTGCCTTAAAAAATGTTTCTCAATCTTTCTACATATTGCCTTAGGGGAATAGATCTGAGTGTCATTAATGGACAAGGAGGTAATGTTATTAACTCTCCTATGACACTTAACCATGTTATTGAAGAAGGCTGTGTTCATATCTTCCTCTTTCAGCCATTGAATTCTGAATTTCTGTCTCCAATAGGACTCCTGCTCCGTTAATAGTGTAATGTGTTCTAATCTTAATGCCTTTTTCTCTTCCCATAGTTCACCATTGAGTAAAGAATCTTCAGCTAACCCATCAATATATTGTATTTGTGATTCAATATATTTTAATCTCCTACTTCTTTCTTCTCTGATTGGGCTAGCCCAGTTTTTGATGTTTTGTTTTTGATTTTTCAACCTATAGGTAAAGGCAGCAATGGGGGAAGATGTGGAGCAGAGACCTGTGGATTTCTGCCAGCAATCCTGGATGAATTGCTCAAATCAATCTATAAGAAGCCATGACTTGTAAAATCTAAATGGGGGAGGGCCCTAGTCTAATAGAACTGTGTCTAGTATGATGGGAATGTGGTCAGAGACTACTCTAGCCTTCCCAAAGCAGAAGGCATGTGGATATTTGCCAGACCAGTTTGTGGAGATAAGAAAATGATCAAGTTTAACCATATCTGGGTGTACTTGAAAGTTTGACCAAGTATAAGAGTAATTATTGGGAAAGAGATCCATCAAAAAGTTGCTGTTAATAAATTCGTTGAAGTTTCTCACATATCCAGTGTTTCTGGGCCTGGAAGAGTGTTCGTGGGAGTATCTAATGAGATTAAAATCACCTCCTATAACCCAATTATTATTGACCACATTAATGAGATTATGTAGTTCCTCTAAAAATTCAGGCTTGAGATTAGCTTCACAGGGCCCATATACCCTTGTGAGCCACCAATCAAATCCATCTTCACAATTTTTAAGATGTAAGGAGAGGATAAAGGTGGCAGACAACTGATCTTTTAGTTCTAGAATATTGTCATCCCAACCAATTAAAATGCCTTCTGAGGCACCAGTAGAAGGTATATGTGACCAAGAGGTAATTTTCCTACCTCCAAGGGATCTAAGGGAACCTTGAGAGAAGGATTCCTTTTTAGTTTCACTTATGATAATTTAGTCACATTTGTTTGATCTAATTAAATAGCGCACTACTCTAGATTTGGCACTTGTTCCTAGGTCTCTTACATTCCAAGCTGCTATAATGATTAAGAAATGGGGGATAAACGAGAAGGAATTATCCTCTCACTGGTGCTATTGTTATTATCCAAATTGATAGCTATTTTGTCCTGGTCCTTCTTGACCTGATTGAAAAAGCGTTTAGCAAGTGCTAGGGAACTAATAGAAATGTCAATATTATCACAGAAGGATTGAAAATGTTCATAAGAATCCTAGAGCAGAGGATCCTCTTCTAAAGTCTCTTCATTGGCATTGGTTATTGAGCCAACAGTGGAATCTAAGTTAGAGAAAACAGTATTGCTTGAATAACTGCAATTATTGTGATCAAAATCAAAAGAAGAATCTAACTGGATATTAGCTACAGCATGCACAGGAGTGCCTGGGTGGGAGGATGGGGCCTCAGAAGGTGGATTGTCCAGGTCATCCTTTTCTAGACAATCGTAGATCGCCAATACTTTCCTGAATTTTGCCATGGAGATTTTCCTGGCTTTTATCTCAGCTTTCACAAATTTGGAAGTATCCAATGCTGCATGAGACTCCGTCCCCTGGGTGTTTGCAGTTTCAGAGGAAAGGGAGGGAGATGCATTGTAAAATCCACCAGAGGATGAGGGGGTAGGTAGGAGGCCAGCAGTGTTAGCAGATGGGGTATAATGTGGTGAAAAAGTAGAAGATCTGGTCCATACATTCTTGCTGTTCCTGGGTACTTTCCCACTCTTGGCACCTCTCCATCCCTTATTGTTTTTGAATGACTTCCTAATGGGGTTGAGGCCTCTGGGATCTGAAATCTGGGCAAGTTGTTTGGGCCAAGCAGGAGTAGGTTGCAGATTGGAGGGAGGAGCACAGATGTCCCAACTACACCTAAACTTAATGGGATAAACAATTTTGCCAAAAGCAAAGAATCTGGAATCGGGCATTTCTTTGCCTTGATGGATCTTAATTCTGATTCTTGCAAAACCTTGCTATTTGACCTGATCGATAGAAAGGTCGACTTCTAATAGGTCAGCAAACTTAGAGAACATCAGATGAAAGACATCCACATTCCAAAGATGATGGGGGATTCCTTCTAATCTGATCCAGACCCCTTCCTCTCTCAAGGTGAATACCGCGTTGGAATTGGGAGTCTATTGTATGAAGGAAGCAGACAAAGATTGAAGAGAAGATCCATACAGATTAAGAGTCTCATTTTTGGCCTTGGGAGATTGGAACCTCAAGAGGAACTTACCTGGGGAAAAGTCCTTGACTTCCACCCCAGGGGGAGATGGCTAGTTGCTTGATATGTGGTGTTCTAGGATTTCTTTGGTAAGATGTGAGGAGTGTGTAGTCACAATGGCACAGCAGGAAAGAGGGAGTAGTAGGTCGCATGTTGCCTCAGAAGGTGGAATAATAGTGGGGTAAGACCCGTCATGGTAGGATCAGGGGAAGGAAGAGAGTCCTGTGCCTGAAAAAATTTGCAAACCGCCACCGAGTGTGAAGGAGAGTTGCATTTGAAACAAAAACCAGAATATTTGCAAGTTTTATGAGAGTGACCATGAAGCCCACATCTAAAACAGCAGCCAGATGCACTTACCAAAGGCGTGCAGATCCTCCTTCTAGACACCACCGTCCACCCTTCCTTATCAGAGTCCTCCGACCAGGCTAAGAGTGCTTCTTTGCGTCAGAAGTTTGCAGAGGAAATATAGGGTGGGAAGGGAGAAGCTAAAGTGGCAAAGAGCGAGCCAAGAGGAAGAGGTGGGGAAGGGGAATCGATTTTGTCAGGGTAGATCACTCTATCAGAGGAGGATGTCAGATGAAACATTGAGTCATTAATGTTGTGGCGTGGAGAGGTAGGAAACAGTGTTTCAATGCATGATGCTGCCTGACAATTAATATTGGACAAGACAGGGCGGCGATTCGTATCTTCTATGTCAAAAAAGGCCTCGTCAGCATATATTTGCTTGTATTGTCCCGTCGAAACACTACGTACTGAATCAGGGATTAATTGTGCCAGGTCAAGGCACGACTGGGAATTAAAATCAAATAAGTTCTGACCCTGATTACAATTAGGATAAATATTTATGTAATCCCGATAAAGAAATGGCGATTGGTAAAGAGAGAAATCCCACACAGAGCTCGAGACGGTCTCTGAGGAGATAGTGGAGGTGTCAGAGCGTCGAGAAGACCGCTGCCCTATCGTCTCCCCCAACCAGACGAAGGGTCTTATTTTCTGGCATTCTCCCACAGGAGGAAAATTTCCTACCGGCGCATCAAAGGCGACCATAGGATCGGAAGGAGATGAGAAAATCTCTGGTAAACTACTACAAGCTGCCGGTGGAGAATCTCCAGTCAACGCAACAGAGTGCACGGGGCTATCCACTAATAAACTACTAGTAACTTGTTCGCTGGAATGCAGAGCCGACTCCAGAACTTTTGTCGGAGAAACGGCGGCGATTGAACCAGGACGAGGAGCCTCATAAAAAAATGCAGAAAAATGGAGATTCCTCCAACAAACGAAGAGTACATCCAGATCTATACTCAAATAACAACATACCAATGAATTTAACCAACAGAAAGATAATTCCTTGATGTGCAAAAAACAGTCCACAGTCAAATCAGTATGATTTGCAATGGGCACATGACACAAGGAACTATCAAAAGACAAAGCATTTAAAGAACCAGTTCTGAAATATAAGACCGAGGATCGCCCCAGTAAAGGCGAAGCCCTCCAAGGGAGCTGTGCTTGGGGATGATCTACCTGGGAGACAACCCTAACCCTTGGAGAAGAGAAAGGGGAAGAGAGTTTCTTCCTGGAGTCACTTACCTGCGTGGAAGGAAGGACTGTCTGGGGAGGGCTGGGTATGGCCGATCGACGATGTTTCCTCCTGATCGGCACGGCAGGAGATTCTTCGAGGGCAGTGGCTTGACGGAGGAGCGCGCGAGGGCAGCGGCAATGTAGATGGGAAGGGTTTTTCATTTCGCGAGAGCTCTCTTCAGTATTACACTGATTATTGTATAAAATAGACACTAAATAAGAGTGCTAAGCTGAACACCATATCAAATAATCATAAGTAAAACAAAGAAATCTTGAAGCCTCTAACAAAAATGATTTGTGTATACCAATTCCTATATTAAATCACACACAATCAATCTCAATCATTAGATGATATAAAAAAAAAACAAGTGATATAGTGGATCTCATAAATGATATCAATGAAAACCTTGATGTAATAATTGGTGTAAAAAATGGTCTACATGAATGGATGCTAAAAAAGAAAAATACAAACAAATACTTCCAACAACCGACTCATAAACGTAGCTTGTAGATATAAATAAAAGCTAATCTATAACTGTAAGTACCACCAGTACCATGTGTAGGAGGAACATTGCTTCCAAAGAGTGGATTGTGAGCGATGGCGGTCCCATTAGGATGCGACGGGACAACACCATTGACCACGTGGACCTAGAAAATAGGATTGGGTTGTCTGTGGCTCAGTGGCCAGGCCCAAAAAAATGCCTTGCTCGAACTCGATAGGGTTATAGGCTGAACTAGGGTTGGGAATTTTCTTTTGCATTCAATTTAAGCCCGAACATGACCTGACTCGAGCCTGAACCTAACCTGAACATGGCTCGACTGTGGCTTGAATTTTTGGCATGGTTTAGGCACGAAACATGTTCGAAATAAAAACATGTAATTTTAAATATTAATATTAAATTTTAAGTTATAATGATTATTTTATAATGTATTTTTATTATATAAAAAAAATATAAAAATCCATTTTAAAAATAGGATGACCTATATAACAAAAAGAATGTCTTATTTTTAGGAACGGACATCCATTTCTATAGGAGAACTTCTTGACCAAAAAACAAATGTCTATTTTGAAAAATGGACATCTATGTTGTATTGATTTTATATATATCAAAATTTTAAAGGATATAAAATAAAGTCATTAAATCAAGTGGACTCCGTTTGAAGAAATGGACGTTCACTTCTAGAAATGGACCTCCATTTTCAAACAATGGATGTTTGTATTTTTCTTGATTTTTTTACTTTTAAATTTTAACAACTATAAAATACAACCGTTGGATCAAGTAGACGTCCATTTTTAGAAATGGATCATTTTATTTTGATAGTTTAAACAACTGTATTTCTAGCTGTTGTAAAACTTTATTATCAATTTTATCTTTTCCAATAGCTTTATTTTTAGTACCCCATTCTCCTCTTTTATCTACACAAAACTTCTAACTTCATCCCTTCATTTCTCAAAGTTTTTAGTTTCTTGCAATCTTGTTTTCAAGTCTCAAGTATTCAAGTGGAAGTTGAAGTTCTTGATCTCAAGTTCTTTGACTCTTCGTGCTTTCATCAATTGCCATTAACATTCCTTTTCTCTTCTCTATTCTTATTTTCTTCTTAACCCTCTATTTTACAATTTATTCTTTTAAACTTTTGAAATATTCATTATTATTGTCTTAATAGTTTATTTTTGTTTCATAAATCATAATGGTCAATTGTAATGACCTAGATTTAGAAATGATGTTTTGGCCAAATAATTTAGATGGGATTCAGGTGTGTTGGCCGTTGGTGGCCTCACTGCCCAATATTATTAGACACGTCTTCAATAATGTCTTACGTCTAGATTGTGGGGTTTTAGTCCGTTGGTGTTGTGTGGTTCAGGTGCTGCACCAACCCTCGTAGGAGTTTTGTAGGTTTATTCTAGGATACGGAGTTTGGTTGGTGTGTTTAAGTGGCTAGTCTTTGTTGATGCGAGCTACGTGGACGTGGAAGGTTGCTTAGTTTGATCTTGTGTTGTGGCTTCTTTCCCTTTTTTCTTTCTTTTCTTCTTTCCTTCCTTTCTTTCTCTTTTCTCTCTTGGGCCCCACTCCTTCCTCCCCTTCCTCCTCCTCCTCCTCCTCCTCTTCTTCTTCTTCTTCTTCTTCTACTTCTTCTTCATGGCTCGAGTGAGGGGAAAAGAGGGAGAATAAGAGAGAGAGATGAGAGAGGGCTAAGAGAGAGAGAGAGAGATGGCTGAAGGAGGGGGGATGCCGCCGCCATTGCGAGGAGGAGAGGAGTTACTTGTAGCCGGGGAGGGGGAGGTGCACAGCCGTTCACTGCTCGTCGCCACCGTACCTTTGGTAGAGGTACACACCTTGTAGACTTCTTTTTGGTTGCAAATTTGAGTCCTAAGTGTATGATAGTGTGCTCGTAATTGTAGTAAATTTTATTGAAATTATTGTGTGGGGTGAATAGTGCCTCCTTTGTGTTTTTTATTGATTTCTCGAGATTCGCTTAATGGATCTCTGTGTCGCTTGTATGGTTTGGAAGTTCTTATCGAGATCTTCATTTTGATATACGACTTACATGGTTTGTGTGGGTGGTTTGCAGAATTGGGTTTTGGGTTCCATTTTAGAGAGCCCTATTGTCGCTTGGTTCGACATGCTGAATTATTTTGGTATGCCGTTTTTGCTACGAATTGTCTCCTTGACCCTCAGTTCGATCGACCGAATTTATTTGGTCTACCATTTTAGAAGTCTTGCGTTTTGACAGAGCTCCAGGTTTGGTCGATCGATGTGCAGAATCAGGGGATTTCAGTCAATCGTGTGGTTCTTCGGTCTACCGATCTGGTACCTTGAGCCCAAGTTTAGTCGATTGTTTCATTTTGGTCTGTCAATCCAAGCCCTGATCTTGTATTAAAATGTTTTATTGTTTTGACATATATATATATATTAATCCTAGAGAGATAATTATAATGGCATAAATAGTTAGGATAACCATTAGAGTGATTGTAGGATTTGCTTAAAATGAATTACTTGGATTTGGGTAGAGTAAAAGATGATATGATTTAGAAATAACAGGCTTTTTCTCAAATAGTTTAGACTGGACTTTAAGGATCATGATATCATCCCTAGGTCAAGGATTTGTGTGGATTTGTGTGTGGTGCACTGAATAGAGTATTCAGTGGCACTATTTTGGGTAGTTGAGCTGATTTGGTTGTGCTCTCAAGGGATACGAGCCAGTAGGTGTCTTACACTTGGGTGTTAGAACATAGATTTTTGGTTGTGGTTGTCCTGTTGTTGGTGTTTTCTTGGGTTATGATTGAGAGTTGAGCGTGGTACTCGTGAACCTAGACGCTCCTAAGGTATTTTTGCCTAATCCTGATAGGAGAGCTGTCAAGGTTGTGTTTTGTTTGTGGTTTCTCAGCCTTGGGTTTCTGTGCCACTGTTGGGCATAGTGTTTCGTGAGTTTTAAAAGATATTTAATGCTTTTTGAAATGGTTTTCCAATAGAGAGTTTTGGAAAGAAAAAAGCACAGATTTGAAAATGGTTTGGAAAGAGTTTTCTGGTACTTTCTATTTAAGTTGGGGACTAACAAACTGTAGACGAGTATTCATCAGGTCTTAGAGGTATAACACTCCTTGATTGTCATTCGCGGGACTGAGGTTGAGGTCCATGGGTTGAGGTGTTTTGTGGCACAACGGGGAGGAATGACACTCTTGCTATCGCCATGAGCACTGAGACTCGGGTGTTATCGAATGTGGAGATATGAGACTCCCTCCCGAGCACCGTGTGGAGGACAACATGAGAAGGTGTACCCTGTGTTAGTGAGAGCTGGTGGGACCCACGCCTGTTGCTAGTAGCATCGTAAGAGACAAGACTACCTTCTCAAGAGGGGTTGGCTTTGTGAGGGTCCTCCAAGCGAGAAAATTGCAGGACAGTGATTGCTCCTACATAAGGTAGCTTCACCATGGCAATGCAGACACCGTTGGTCGCACTTCAGTGAACTGCATGTGGCTAATGTTATCTGCTTAGCGTCGGACAATTCGACACACTAGTTGTGCTTGTGATTTGTGTGGAGTCTTAATTCAAGAAATCAAGCTCTTGGCCTAGAGGAGGATATGGTTTGGCCCCTTTTCAAGCGTAGTCTTTGAGAGTAGTGGTTCCGCGGTTTTTGGTCCAGAGTGGGCTATAGTTTGGGAGTAGAGGCTCCATGGCTTTTGTGTTGTGTTGATCCAAAGGGGACCATGTTGTGCAGAATAGAGTCTCTGTGCTTGTTGGCTAGGTGTCCTAGATGCTATAGAGGGTATTCACACACCATTGGTCGTCTGGTCCACCAGAGAGTGTCTGGGATCAGACTGTGTGCTTTGTGTGGTTTTAGGCTTGATTTAGAAACAGTGGCCATCTCGGGCATTGTCACGCTCCAAAATTTCCACAATAATTTAAACAAATTAAATTACGGGAAAACTAAAGCTAAACAGTAAAATATCTAACCACCAGGAACCTGTGTGCGGCTAGCAGACTCCAGACTATATGCACTACGCTAAACCAATCGCATG
>JAMKQA010040556.1:0-12926 GCA_024699735.1 Posidonia australis
GATTAAATAAAAAGAAGGAAAAATATATAAAATCAAGTACAAATAATGAATTAGATAATTATTTAGAATCCCCAATTGCTTTTAGTGATTTAGAAATAGATAATTTTAATATATTAAAGTGGTGGTCTACTACAGCTATTAGGATTCCTATAGTAGCAAAAATGGCAAAAGATTTACTAACGATTCCGGCTTCAACTGTGGCATCGGATCTGCATTTTCTGTAGGAAAAAGAGTATTAAATGATAAAAGATGTAGATTATCAAAGAAGTCTGTAGAAGCCTCCGTCTGCTTAAAAGATTGGTACGATGCGGTTGACTGTCTTCAAGGATTGAGCTTGAAGTTTGAATCAGAAGAAGACGATGATGCGACATCAACTTCAACAGGCAGAACAAACTCCCCAAATGAATAATTCTTGATGTAAAAATTTTAAAAAAAATGATGTAAATATTTTTTGTGTTTTTTATGTAAAAAAATTATTGTATTTCAAATATTTTTTTATTAATAAAAAAATTTAAAATTCATTTTAGGCCCAATGGACCAGCCCAACCCTGCCCAGCCCGTCGGCCCATAGGCCCGGCCCACATACAGGCCATGGGCCGTGCCGGGCCCATGCTCTGTAGGAACAGGCCCTTCGGGCCGGCTCGACCCAGTTCAGGCCCGGGCAGGCTGGCCATTTCTTGGGCCGGCCCAGTCCAGGCCCATTTTCCAACTCTAAGTACAATGTGATACTCGGCATGGATTGGTTGGTGTAGTAGTCTGCTTTGACCGACTGTGCTCGGAGGAGAGTTTATTTCAGGTCTCCTGAGGATGGGTCTTTCTTTGTGCAAGGTAGGTGTCAAGGTGAGCCTAGGCTTGTCATTTTAGCTATGAAGGCTTATAAGTCTTTGGTCAGGGGTTGCGTGGGGTATCTAGCCAGTATAGTTACCTCCACTTCTCCTAAGTTGGGTGTTCACAACATCTCTATGGTGTGTGAATATCCTGACGTTTTCTCTAACGATTTTCCTGGTATGCCACCTCACAGGGAAGTAGAGTTCTCGATCGATCTGATCCCTGGTTCTAGTGTTGTGTCGAAGCCTCCTTATCGCATGGCGCCAGTGGAATTGCGAGAGCTCAAGACTCAATTGCAGGAGTTGTTGGACAAGGGGTTTATCAAATCGAGTCTATCACCGTGGAGAGCGCTTGTCTTGTTCGTCCGCAAGAAGGATGGTTCGCTCCGATTGTGTATCGATTATCGGATGCTGAACCAGATCACGGTGAAGAACAATTATCCCCTGCACTGCATTGATAACCTGTTCGACCAATTGCAGTCTGCATCGGTGTTCTCGAAGATTGATCTGAGGTCAGGGTATCACCAATTGTGGATCCGAGACTCAGACATTCAGAAGACTCCTTTCCTGACGCGGTACGGGCATTACAAGTTCACGGTCATGCCTTTCGGCTTGACTAATGCACCGGCTACATTCATGGATTTGATGAACAGGATTTTCAGCCCTTTTCTAGACCAGTTTGTTGTGGTTTTCGTTGATGATGTGCTGGTCTATTCTCCTGATGTTGAGACTCACGCCTTGCACCTGAGGGTAGTTTTGGATACTCTAAGGCGTCATCAGTTGTACGCCAAATTCTCTAAGTGTGAGTTCTGGCTGAGCGAAGTCATGTTCCTTGGCCATTTGATTTCTGGAGAAGGTATCAGAGTGGATCCTGCCAAAGTGGAGGCGGTGAGTAGTTGGGAGCGACCCAGGACCGTGTCGGAGATCAAGAGTTTCTTAGGTCTGACGGGCTATTATAGGAGGTTTATCAGGGATTTCTCCTCCATAGCCGCGCCTTTGATAGAGTTAACCAGGAAGGGTGTTCCTTTTTGCTCGGACCAGAATTGTAAGGCAAGTTTCCAAGAGCTGAAGTCTCGTCTGGTTTCTGACTTTGTGTTGACTCTGCCTTCTGGAAGTGGTGGCTTCACTATGTATAGTGATGCCAGCGGAATTGGGTTAGGATGTGTTCTGATGCAGCATGGCAATGTCATCACATATGCTTCGCGCAAGCTGAAGGATCATGAGAAGAACTACCTGACCAACGAATTGGAGATGGCTACCGTAGTGTTCACTCTCAAGCTCTGGCGACACTATCTCTATGGAGAGTAGTTTAAGGTCTTCACTGATCATCAGAGCCTGAAGTATATCTTCACACGGAGGGACTTCAACCTGAGGCAACGCCACTAGGTGGAGTATTTGATGGACTCTGATTTCAGCCTGTCCTACCATCCTGGCAAGGCCAATGTGGTCGCCGATGCCCTGAGTCAGCGTACGTAAGTGATGGCGAGCTTGATGGTCAAGGAGTGGACCATGTTGGAGGATCTGGTGAGCTGCAGGCCGAAGTGGCAAGCTCGGGGAATGGTTGGTGCCTGGGTGGCCAACCTGTCTGTTTGCCCGAAGCTGTTAAAGTTTACTGTCGCCTGTCAGCAGTTGGATCCGTTTGTTCAGGCTGTGTTTGAGAAGCTTGAGGCTGGTGGAGAGCTTCATTTCTCTGTTGGGGCATATGGAGAGCTGAGGTATGATATGCGTCTTTATGTGCCCCAGCATGAGGAGGCCAGGCAGAGGTTGTTAGATGAAGCGCATCGATCTAGGTACACTATTCACCCTGGTAGTACGAAGATGTGACGAGACCTGAAGTGGAACTTTTGGTGGCCTGGCATGAAGAGAGATATTGCTGACCATGTGGCGAGGTGTATTACCTGCCAGTTCGTCAAGGCAAAGCACCAAAGACCTGGAGGGACCTTGCAGTCGTTAGATATTCCTGTGTGGAAGTGGGAGCACATCTCGATAGACTTCGTGACTGGTTTGCCACGGACTCAGAGGAAGAACAACACCATGTGGGTGATCATGGATCGGCTAACCAAGTCTGCTCACTTCCTGGCCATTCGGGTGAAGCTTCAGATGCACCGCTTGGTGGAGCTGTATGTCTCTGAGGTGGTGAGGCTGCATGGTGTTCCGATGTCCATCGTGTCGGACAGAGACACGAGGTTCACCTCAAGGTTCTGGAGAACTCGGCAGGAGGCCTTTAGCACAGTGCTCAACTATAGCACGGCATTTCATCCTCAGTCGAATGGTCAGACAGAGAGGACTATCCAAACGCTGGAAGATATGCTCAAAGCATGTGCCTTAGACTTTCAAGGGAGTTGGGAGGACCATTTGCCATTGATTGAGTTCGCCTACAATAATAGCTATCACTCGAGCATCGGAATGGTGTCGTACGAAGCTTTGTACGGTAGGCCATGCAGGTCGCCGATTTACTGGAGCGAGGTGGGCGAACGTCAGTTGATTGGTCCTGAGCTTGTGCAGCTGTATGCGGACAAGGTGGATTTGATCCGGAGCAGATTGTTGGCTGCACAGAGTCAGCAAAAGAGCTATGCCGACGGGAGGTGGAGATCGCTGGATTTTCTGGTGGGAGATTATGTATTCCTGAAGATGTCGCCAACCAAAGGTGTCATGCGGTTCGGGAAGCATGGCAAGCTGAGTCCTCGCTATATTGGCTCGTACCGGATCACCTAAAGGATCGGTGAGGTTGCTTATCGGTTGGATCTACCACCAGAGATGTCGTCCGTGCATGACGTGTTCCATGTCTTCATGCTAAGGAAGTGCTTGGCTGACGTTTCTTATGTGATCCCAGTTCAACCAGAAGGGCTCTAGGAAGATCTGTCCTTTGTGGAGGATGTCGTCGAGATTGTTGACCGCAAGGAGCAGGTGCTGCGGAATAAGGTGATTCCGTTGGTCTTGGTGCGGTGGTGGCATCATGGAGCCGCGGAGGCCACGTGGGAACGTGAGGAAGCCATCCTAGCCCAGTACTCGTATCTTTTCGCCTACTAATTTTGAGGGAGAAATCTTCTTTTAAGGGGGTTGGGATGTAACACCCGTAAAATTCATTTTGTAATTATCTACATTTCATGAATTTTATTCCTGGACTGGTGTTATTGTTCTAAGGCCCGTTGTGAAGTTCTGTGCTTTTGGGCTTGGGCTTCGTAGGCTGGCTCCTGTTTGTGTGTCCCTTTGTGTGGTTTGGCACTATGCATTGTGGCACTATGCATGTGGGGCCCAGGTGTGGGGTCCCTGTGGGGCCCGCATTTGTGGGTTGTTGGTTGTGGCTGGTGGTTGGTTGCTAGCGCGGTGTGTCGGTCGCTGAGACTCGCAGGTGGGCACGTTTCCAGCTACTACGGGTGCAGGCTTTATAAGCCGCACCGCTCTCCTCCGTCACCATCGCCATCTTCTCTTTTCTTCTTCTTCCTTTCTCTTCCTCCTCGGTGGCGCATCCCTCCTCCTCCCCTACCTTCTTTCTCTTCCTCCCCACTCTTCCTTCTCCTTCCACTTGACCTCCTTTGTTTCCCCTGTTCTTCCTTCGCACGTGCCGAGAGAGAGATCAAGGGAGCGAAGCAAAGGGCTGTGGTTGCTCGGGGGGGTGCACGGAGCTTGCGTGGTGTGCTCCCGTGGTCGTGGTGAGGCTATGGTCGCTGGAGTCGGTCGAGAATCGCTGGAGGCGTTTTTCAGGTACGCATCTCCACCCCATGTAATAGAGAGCATGAAATTGGTAGAAAATGCTAGGATTGAATGGAATCGAGGTAAGTTTACTTTCCTAGAATTTATTGTGATTTATTGAGAATTTATGGAGCATTTATTAGGCATTTATGCCGATGGTTGCGTTTTGGGTCGTTTTGACCCTTCTGCCTTTGTGATTTTATATCTTGATGCATGGTGAATGGATTTTAGTTTTGTTTGTTGGGTTTTGGAGTAGACTCGAGGGTCTACATCTTATGTTTTATGCAAGATTTTTGGTGTTTGTTTTGGATGTCCGATCAGAGGTCCCATTTAGGGCAATTTCGAACAATAGGGTTTGGGTCGTTTTCTCGTTTCGCAGAATTTGGCATACTGAATGAAAACGGCATACCAAATCAGGGGATGTCGGTATACCAATTCCACTAGGCATACCATTTTTCTGTCAGTTTAGGTCCTCTCGTTGAGATTCTGTCATCCGTTTTTGGACGGTATACCGAATTTAGCCTGAGTGTTGACCATTGACTTGATTCGCTCGACCGATCTAGATCAGCCTACCGAACCTAAGGTTTTCGGCATACCGAACCTGTTTTTGGCATGTCGATTCTGGGCCCAAATGAGTTTGCAAGTGTGTTTTTTGATGGCTTATTGGATTGCCATGTTTCGTCCCATTGAGATGGGATTGTAGGCCGTCAGTGGTGGTCCCTTGGGACACCTGATGCGTCATTTTTGCTAAGGTTTTGGAAGAATTTTCAAAAGATATGAAAATGGTTTTGGAAATGGATTTCAAGAAATAGTTGACCTGTTTTGGAAAATGTTTTCCTGGTTTTCTATGTGCGGGCCGAGACAATGTGGGACTGTGTCGTCAGGACTAGGGAATGTGACGACATTCTCGGGTGGTCGGGCACGACTCCCTGGTTGAGGTCGGGGGCCGATATACTTGAGGCTGAGGGGCGTCGGGTCCTAAAGGTATGAGACTCCTTGACTGTCACCTCAAGGCTAGGGTTGTGGTCCGCGGGTTGTTGTGTCTTGTGGCATGACAGGGAGATATGATACTCTTGCTATCGCTGTGAGCACTGAGGCTTGAGTGTTGTCAGGTGTGGAGGTTTGATACTCCCTCCTAAGCACCGTATGTGGAGGACGCCGTGAGGAGGCGTACCCTATGGTGGCCAGTGCCGGTGGGACACGTGTCCTGTAGCTGGTAGCATCCTGAGAGACAGGATACCGTTCCCAAGGAGGGATTGCCTTTGTGAGGGTTCTTCAGGTGGGAGAATCATGGGACGGTGGTTGGCTCCTACACAGGGTGGCACACCGTGGTAGTGCAAAACGATGTGGTCGCTCCTCAGCGGTTTGCGTGTGGCCAAGGTTATGTTGACTGACGCCGGGCTTCCCGACTCATTGTGTGTAGTTTTGGCCATTGAGGGCCTTTGCCTGTGGCTTTGGGCTAGTAGAGCCCTAGTTTGTGGTTTTGGCCAGTGTGGGCCTGATTTATGAGGTTTTGAGAAAATGGTTTGCGAAATGAATTTAAAAGGAAAATAGATTATGATTTTGTTTTCGGCAGTTTTCGTGGAGTGCGTGCTGAGTGACTTTGGTCACTCATGCGTTTTCCTTGTGGTTTTGGTTTACAGGTGCAGACATCCGATTGGTTTAGCGTAATGCATATAGATCGGAGTCCCCTAGCTGCACACACAGGTTCCTGGTAGTTTGATATTTACTGTTTAGCTTTAATTTTCCCGTAATTTAATTTGTTTAAATTATTGTAGAAAATGTTTGGCGTGACAACATTCTACTAGTCCCTCCAGCAATTTCCATTCATGAATCATCAAGTTGGCCATAATATGAGTGCATCTGCTCAGAGCATCTACAACCACATTCGCTTTTCTCGGGTGGTACGACAGGCTAAAGTCATAATCCTTAATGTACTCCACCCAACGCCTCTATCTCAAGCTCAAATCCTTTTGAGTGAAGATGTACTTCAGACTCTTATGATCTATGAATACTTCAAACTGCTCGCCATAGAGATAATGCCTCCAAATCTTCAAGGCAAATACAACAGCTGCCATCTCTAAGTCTTCGGTAGGATAGTTCTTCTCGTGATCTTTTAACTGGTGCGAGGGATACGCCATTACCCTACCATGCTGCATCAACACACACCTCAAGCCGGTCCCACATGCATCACTGTAAACTATGAAACCGCCACTCCTAGATGGTAGTGTCAGGACTAGGGTTGTGACCAGACTAGTCTTTAACTCATTGAAGCTCTCCTTACATTGCCAATCCCATACAAAGTGGACTTCCTTCCTGGTTAATTTAGTTAGGGGTGCAACAATCTTGGAGAAGTCTTGAATGAATCTCCAGTAATATCCTGTCAAACCAAGAAAACACCTGATCTTTGTCACTGTCTTCGGTCTGGCCTAGTTGCTAACTGCCTCCACCTTGGCTAAATCCACCTTGATGCCTTCTCCTGAGATAATATGACCAAGGACAGCCACCTCCTCTAGCCAAAACTTGCACTTGAAAAACTTAGCTTAAAGTTGGTTTGCCTCAGAGTCTCCAATACTATCCTCAATTGCCTTTAGTGGGTTGTACATCTGAAGAATATACCAAGACATCATCCACAACAATGACCACAAACTGGTTGAAATAGGGCCTAAATACCCTATTCATCAAGTCCATGAAGGCAACCAGAGCATTTGTCAACCTGAATGGCAAAATCAAAAACTCATAATATCCATAATAGGTACGGAAGGTTGTCTTTTGCACGTATGACTCCCAGATCTGTAATTGGTGGTATCCAAATCTCAAGTCTATCTTGTAATAGATCCTTATGAATTCGGCACTATGTTCTGGCTCCCAAATCCGTTACTGGTGGTATCCAGATCTCAAGTCTATCATGTAATGGATTCATAGTCACAATACAGAACATAGTGTTGAATACATTACAAGATAGACTTTAGATCTGAATACCACCAGTAACAACCCAACTCATAGTATTTACCCAAATTTTAGCTACAATTTTTTTCGATATTTATTTACATGCCATAATCACTTGCATCAAATCTAAAACTAAATCCAACATTATATAACATCAATAAAAGAACTATTAATTGAATTAAATTAAACTAAACACTTACCCAAAATCTTTGATGTGTGGTCGATTGGCTCCAACTCCATGTGTACTAATAACTTCTCCTCCTATCCTACATCTGAGAAAAATACCAACAAAAACACACATGAGTGACCACTAAAAGATCACCCAGTACACACTCTACTAAACACACACTACTCTGACATCTCTCCTGAATGCTACACACAATCACAGGCAATACTCTTTTGTCCAACAAGTAACACAGCTTTTGAAATCATGTCCTCGAAATCTAACCATTTCTTTCTTTCTCAAATTATTTTAACTTCCAAAACTATTTTCTATCTTTAAAGAAAACTATTCTACTCCTTTCTTTTTAAAACCATGCTCCTAACTTTCAAAACCATATGCATGATTTTCAAAAACTTTATGCATACTTGAAATGACCGCTCTTGCCAAGTCGAGTCCTTAACCACTAGAGAGTGCCACACTAACATCGAGCCTCTGCTCAGTCAACAAACAATCTCATCTCAAAACTGTCACAATTCCACAACTCTAAAATTACAATAAAATTATAAGCTAGGTTTTCAAAACCAGAACAAGCTCTTTCAAATACTTTCTAGAAAACTTTTTTACAAATCTCTAATCTGGGTTCTCACTAGAAACAAAACTCTGAGTAAAACTCTTATAAGTCTTTCAAAAAATCTCATGGAATCATGCACTTTTAAAAACTTTCTTTCTGCTTTTAAATCCCATGCTTTTCTGAAATACGTTTTGGGAAATCATTCTTAAACTAGATTCCATCCTAAAACACAAATCTCAAATCTGATTGGAACATAAATCTTGGCTGGAACTAGTCCTAAAACATTGGTCTCATCTCAGCTAGAATCTGGCTAAAACTCAGAAGCCAAACACAATTCAATTCTAACTTAAAACTAATTCTTTCTCAAATCTAAAAACTTTCTGAAATCTCTTTTCTAGTGTCAATTTAATCTGGGGTGACTTAACCACAAACGGAGAAAGAGGCACCAACCTCAATCTCCTACACTACCATAGTGAAAGTCTTAGTGTAGGGCATACCACCATCCTGGCCAACGGGTCTCATTATTTTTTTTCTCTTTTCCATTCTCATTGCATGGGGATACGTCTCCTCATGATATCCCTCTAATCTATTCTGGTCCTTTTATTGCATATAGATCCTGCACTCATTTTTCTAAAATGTTTCGAATAAAGTTTTAACTGAAAATATTACATGTTTTACCCTCAACATGTAATCTATTTTGGTGTTGCAAGCTTCGGTGACTTTACTCGGTCCATCACGAGCTCTCGAGTTATCCTAACTAGCCCAGTGCAAGCTTTCAAGCTACCTCACCTAGCTTATCTAATACCACTTGCGTGACTGAGCACATAGTCCAGCAAGCACTAGTTCTTTGGGTCATAGTTTCTTTCACCCGAGGCCAACACTAATTCTGAAAATCTCTTTCTAAAAACATGCAATTTCTTTTCTGAAATTCTTTTCTAAAACTCTTTTCTAAATGTTTGCCCATCATAACGAATCTGTTTTCGAAATCTATTCTTTTTCAAAAAAACATTTTTTCTAATAAGCTTTTTCTCAAAACTCAAGGCAATTCTTTCCAAAATTATATAAATCAGACATTCAAAATCTTCTTGCAAAAATCTCAGAAATCTAGTTCAAGGGTCTGATTCGGCAAACCAAAATATTTCGATATGTCAAAATATCCTAAATTTTAAAGTGTTTAGGGCTCTAGATCGACACACCAAACTCATTCGGTATGCCGAAAATCTCTAGTTCGACATACCAACCTCATTCAATATGTCGAATCAGCCATTTTTCTAAAAAACAACCAACTGCCCTACACCACCACCCGTCGGATATGGGGTCTCGAGCAGACCCCTCCTCGGCACACTAAAAATTCCACATAAAATATGTACACTAGCATGCAAAGTTTACTTTCATTTAGGATAAGTTTCATCAAAATCTTTCGCATGCATCTAGGGATATAAAATTTCAAATATTCAAAGGTCACTGAAAAACACTATAGCATATTCTTGATAAAACCATTTAAAAAACCTTAGTAATTCACAATTAATTCATGGAAACTCACATGTAACCAACCAAAACAAGGAGTTTCAAGTCTACTTTCACATGGGATAGAAATCATCTCAATTTGACACCTATAATCCCAGTTATACATTGTTAAAGCTCTAAGACTCAGACTGGTATACTTAATGGGTTGTCAGAATTTACATAGCAACTGCTATTTCCACAGGCTACGAAAATTTACATACAAGCTACCATAACAAATTTCTTTGAGTCTACTTTCAAATGAAACAAAAATCATTCAAATCCATCACTAATTTCTCAAGATATACAAGATGGAAGCTCTAAAACTCAAACTGGCTTAGCACATTTGACAAAACAGGATAAACCAAAGGGGTTACTTAATTTGCAACCCTTACTTCTCTCTCCATAGATCATATAAAATGTAAAATAATATACGAAAATGAATATTTTTAAGTCTACTTGCACATGAAACAAGAATCATTCAAATCCAACACTCATAACTCTAGACATACAAGCTAGAAGCTCTAAGACTCAAACTGGCTTTCTGAATGAGTTATTAAAATTTGCACATCAACTGGTATCTCTACAAGTTATGAAAATTTACAAATAAACTACCAAAAAAAATATCTTTGAGTCTACTTTCAAATGCAACAGACATCAGGCCAATCCATCACTCATATCTCAAGATATACAAGATTAAAACTCAAAGACCCAATCAGGCATGGCACATTGTTAGAGAGTAGAACAACCAGATGGATTACTCAACTTGTCAGCCTTACTATTCTCTCCACAGGTCAAGTAAAATGGCAAATAATATACCAAAACGACGATGTTTAAGTCTACTTTCATTTGGAATAAATTTCATTCAAATTCGATATCTATAACTCGAGATATAAATGCTGGTAGCTATAAGACTCAGTCTGACCTAACTTAATGGGTTTCTAATCTTTACTCAAGCACTGATATTTCTTCAAGCCATGAAAATTTACAGGCAGCCTACAGATTTAAAGATCTTGGAGTCTACTTTCGAATTCAATAATATTCATGCAAATCCAATGTTTGTGGCTTGAGTTATTCAAGATTGAAGCAAAGGAACACAGAATGACTCAACTGTCAGTATTTTTTGAATAATCTTCAAAAATACACCAAAAATAATACCAAAAATCACAAAATCTTCATCATGCATCCAGATCATCCCCATTCAAGATATTTCACTAATCTTAAGCTTAAATAAGAGAATTAGAAGGAATAGGATGTGTACCTTGATCATCTTCTTCCTCTTTTCTTTTCTTTCTCCTTCTTTCTTCTTTTCTTTTCTTCTTTTCTTTTCTTCTTCTTTCTTCTCTTCTTCTTCTTCTCCTCTTTCCATGCACGAGCTAGCCCTCTTCTTCTTTCTCTCCCTCTCCCACTCTCAGCTCCTCCTCCCTGGTTCCCTCTCCTCTCTTCCTCCCCATCTCTCTTTCTTTTCTTTCTTCCTCCACCCCTCCTTCTCAAGTTCTCTTCTATCTTTCTTTTTCTTTTTCTTTTTTTTAAATCCCCATGCATGAGCACTCATCCATGCTCCTCCTCCTTATAAGCACCACCCCTCACCTCTTCTCTCTCATTTTTTTTGTTAAACTTTTCCTATAAATTTTGCACAAAAGTCCTTTGAAAGGGGAGAAATGCCTCAAACACCCATTATATGAAATAAAATCACCAAAACAAGGCACCAAGGACAACAGCTTATATCAAAGATAACTTAATCATTAATTAATTTATTATCAGTAATGATTAAGTGAAAAAATCAAGGTTCAAGATGTTACAATGTAAGTGATGAGATAGACTATGATGGGTGTAGTTGGGAGTGGTGGTCGGTGATGATGGTGTTGAGGTTTGATTTGTGGGTGATGAAGGTGGTGGCTAGTGTTTGGATGGCGGTGAGGTTGGGTGTTGGTTGATGGCTTGTTGTGGTAGTGAGATGGCTACTATGGTGGGTCTTTGGACATTGGGAGGTGACTATGGTGTATGGGTAGTGGTGTCTTTGGACAGTGTTGTGTTGCAGTGGATGGTGGTGGCTGTTGTAGTGGTGGTGAAGGTGGAGATTAGGGCTTGAAGAGAGGAGCACCAGCTAGGGTTTGTGTTGTGTTGGATGTGTATTTATTGGGAGGTAAGTACATGTGGGTGGTTAGATGAAAATAGAGGGTCAAGATGAAATCCAAACAAAACCTAACTCAATCTACTCATATACTAAATTTGGGAAAACGTAAGGCCAAAACGTAGGCACGAAATGCACGATAGGTGTATTTCACGCATGCATCTTGCAAGGTCCGTCAAATGCAGCTCGGTGGTCCATTTTGGTAGTCCAATAGTATTCCAAAAAGAGAAATGTATGATCATGCAAATGGAAGTTGTTTTGTTAAATTTTGAATTAATTTGAGTGGATTTGAGGGACATGAAGTTGGGTGAAAAGTTGGTTTAGAAAAATGGTTTTTTGTGGATAAAAGGCTTAGTGTTGGTTTAGATGAAGGGAATTTGTAGGAAAACCAAGTTTTTTGGGTAATTGAATTTAAACAAGTTAGAGCAAAGCTTTCTCAAAATTTTCTGGATTGGAGCGGAGTTCATCATCTTAGTCCATGAAAATCGAGATATCTACATATATGAATTAAATAAGTATGATATGTAAAGTCTAAGTAAACATTACTATACCTACTAGAAAAGAGTGGAGGATTTTCTCCTTGTACTTTACTAACATAGAGATCTATTACAACACACATATCAGGAAATAAAATTAGTATTCAAGTGACGTCAACATTGTTCTACACATTAATTATAAATTCTTTGGTACGAAACTTTACTTTGTAATGTAGTTTAAGTGGATATTCTTCGAATAAAGTTTTAAGATTCTCCTGATACACCATATGCTTTAGCTCATCATATTTCTTATTCCAATCTACAAATAAAAATATATTGCGACCACTAATGTCAGAGGATATATTCCTTTTGCTCCACTCATGATATCCACTATAGTGACATACCAATGGTTTTCTAAAAGTATCAGAAGTATCCATAATGATAATTAACCCTTTAATAATGTAAGACATCATGTCACAAACTGTGAAAGAATGAATTAAATAAAATCGTAAGTCATAAGTGTAAAATCATGTCACTTAGTCATGTCTTATGCTATAATGAATCATGTCACCTAGACTAAGATTCATGTCATATGGAAGAGAAGTGCTAT
>JAMKQA010040557.1:0-13730 GCA_024699735.1 Posidonia australis
TAAGTCTTCTTTGCCTTTCTCAACAAATCCCTCTGGTTGCTCCATATAAATCTCTTCCTCCAAATTTCCATGAAGGAAGGCAGTCTTCACATCCATCTGCTCAATCTCTAAATTAAGACTTGCTGCCAAACCAAGAACCACTCGAATAGAAGTCATTTTCACTACTGGAGAGAAGATCTCATCAAAGTCAATTCCCTTCCTTTGAGTAAATCCTTTCACAACTAGCCTGGCCTTATACTTTGGATGTGACGTGTGCTCATCTTGCTTGATTCTGTAGACCCATTTATTTTTGAGTGCTCTTTTGCCTTCAGGCAACTTTACCAACTCATAAGTGTGATTCTCATGAGATGATCAAAGTGCAACCAGCCTACCAGATCTTAGCCATGGACTGAATGATCAAAGAGTAAAGCAACTGGAAAGCAACATCACTTGAAACTGAAATCATGTATGCATGATCATAAAATATCAAGGAATAGCCACTGAAAGAATCTGATTCAAAACTGTTCAGAAAACATGCAGATGGGGATGCAAAATAGGATGATTTGTTTTCTGACCAGTCTGGTGCACCAGAATGGTGCGCTAGAGTGGTGCTCTGATTTTGTGCGCCGCTCTGGTGCGCCATGTAGGTGCTCCAGAATGGTACTCTGATTTTGTGCGCCGCTCTGGTGCGCCATGTAGGTGCTCCAGAATGGTGCTCCCCAGAAAATTTGCATCAGACTGCAGTCTGATTCAGAATCTGGGCTAGATTCAAAGGTGAGTGATTTTCTTAACCAGATTAATTACGCAGATGATAAAAGACTGAAACATGATGAAACACTAACAAATGAATGTCTTTTACCATTTCATTCCAAATCATATCACATCATGGATTCATGGCCGAAAGCATTTGCATGGATCTTAAAGAATATGCATGAGAAAAATAAACTCGACAGGACATGCTAATGGTGAATGCATCAAGAACATCTCTTTAGCATATCTTAGCATATATGCATGGATCATGGATCTTAGTGCAAAGAAATGGAGAAAAATAATAAAACCACTCTTAAGAACTACATGGTGCTAACATATGGATTGTGCATGCAAGGTATCTTGTACACGAAATCAACGTTCTATCATAAAAAATCTCTTATATAACAACAGAAATCAGATTTTATGTGAAGTTCAAAGCATGCTTTATCTTGGTGCAATGGCTGAGATTTAAAAGAGAAGGGAAAGAGAGGACCTACCTCCCAAGGTGTTCCTTTTTGAAATATCAAAGATAGAGGGATCCTTGTTGCTTTGGAAGGGCTAACAATGCTTCAGAATATAAGGGGATGCTCGTGAGAAAGAAGAATAGATTGCAGAAAACAATAGCTTGCTCCAGATTTTCTTTCAGGGAGGCCAAATGGTTGCCTATAGGTGTCCTTATATAGGGATTTCTCATGGGTAACTCCTAGGAATGCAAGCAGCCTCGTAAACGAAGAGCCTGGGAAGATTCTATGGCATATTTGTTGGTGGAGGTAACAGCCATGGGAGGTGGAAAGCCCGCAGCCAGCAGTTTGAGAAGTGGCTGCGCGCCAGCTTGGTGCGCCAGGTAGGTGCGCTAGGTAGGTGTGCCAGTCTGGTGCTCCAGCGAGGTGTGCCACTGTAGTGCTCCGGCTCGGTGCTCCAAACAGGTGCTCCACATTGGTGCTCTAACTTGGTGCTCTTCCT
This sequence comes from Posidonia australis, assembly GCA_024699735.1. Taxonomy (NCBI): domain Eukaryota; kingdom Viridiplantae; phylum Streptophyta; class Magnoliopsida; order Alismatales; family Posidoniaceae; genus Posidonia; species Posidonia australis. The sequence continues at coordinate 1,693 of JAMKQA010040557.1, forward strand.
TACCTGTTTGGATTTCTAATTAGGTTGTGTGTCTGCTATAGGTTTGGGATTGGTTTAGCTAATGGGATTCAAGGGTTAGCCACATCCAAAGCAACATCTGGAAAGCTTATCTATGAGTCACCTCAAAATCGGGGTGTCTACAGATGCCCCTCCCTGAGCGAGGTCGAGGGATGAAAGGAACCAAGTCTGATGTTCAGAGTTGACAAGATACCCCCATTTTGAGGTTACAGAAGGATAGTGTTTGTTGTAGGTAGTAAGTCATTTATCCGGCGGATGCACCGAAAGTCAAGACTTGTTGCCAAATGCGAATGCAAATGCAAAAGCAAAATGCGTGCAACTACTGATCTAAATGCTGGGGATGTGATGCTAATACGAAAACAAATGCAAGAGCCGATGCTGAAGGCCAATGCGAAGCTGATGATAACAAAAACACAAGAATGGGTGCTAGCAAGATGATGCAATGCTGATGCTAGTGCTGATGTGATATGGCGAAAACACAAAAATCCTGCACACCGAGGGAACTACTGGCAGGAAAATGATAAGTTGTCGGACTCATCAACCGGATTATTGAGGGTATCAACCTAAGGAGGCGGGATATGACAAGTCAATCAAGTCTTGTCAACCCGATCGCCAAACAGTATGACGGTTGTCAACCGAGTAGTTGGGGATACCAGCCCAAGGGGAAGAGGGGCATGACAAACATACCATTTGTCAAGCGAAAAAAGAAGGCCCTGTTCGCACAGACCAAGGGCGAACAAAGAGATTTCGCGCCTGCGAAAACTCGGAAGAGAAGATAAAAAAGGACCTTGACTGCTCGGTCAGAGGGTCAAACAATTGGATTTCGCGCTCGCAAAAACCTAGAAGAGAAAGGATAAGGATCTTGACCGCCCGGTCAAAAATTCAAGCAGTTGGATTTCCTGCCTTGGGAAATCCGAGAGAAGGACTAGGACCCTGACCATCTAGTCAATAGGTCAAGCCGCTGAATTTCCTGCTTAAAGAAATTCAAGAGAAGCCAATGACATTGACCGCCCGGTCAAAGTCAACAAATCGGATTTCGCGCCTGCGAAAATCCAAGAAGGGAAAATGACATTGATCGCCCGATCAAAGTCAAGAAGTCGGATTCCGCACTCGTGAAAATCCAAAAGGGACAAATGACGTTGACCGCCCGGTCAAAGTAAAGAAACTAGATTCCGAGCCCGCGAAAATCCAAAAGGGGCAAATGACGTTGACCGCCAGGTCAAAGTCAAGAAGTTGGATCCCGCGTTCACGAAAATCTAAAAGGGGCAAATGACGTTGACTGTTCGGTCAAAGTCAAGAAACTTGATTATGCGCCTGCGAAAATCTAAAAGGGGCAAATGACGTTGATCGCCCGGTCAAAGTCAAGAAGTTGGATTCCGCGCCCGCGAAAATCCAAAAGGGGCAAATGACGTTGACCGCCCGGTCAAAGTGAAGAAGTTGGATTCCACGCCTGCGAAAATCCAAAAGGGGCAAATGACGTTGACTGCTCGGTCAAAGTCAGGAAGCTGAATTCCTCGCCCGCGAAAATCCAAAAGGGGCAAATGACGTTGACTGCCGGTCAAAGTCAAGAAGTTGGATTCCGCACCGACGAAAATCCAAAAGGAAAGAAGTAGAAGCATCTCATTCGCTTGGAAGGAGAACCTGAAAAACCAAAACGATTAACCCTGGATTATTCCCCAGGCAGGAAAATGGCAAAGGTGCCCTGAAAGGCAGAACTGTAAATATGCTAGCTGCTAATGCTGTGGTGTAGAAACTGGCATTCTTGCCGAGATGCATGTACAATCTCTTCTTGCTAGAATTTTCCACCAAAAGTGGCATTGTTTGCAAAAGGTGAGGACTTATTTGCAAATGTCTTGAACTTGAGGGCTCTATTGCAAATTCCCCAATCATGACAGCCCTCTGATTGCTGTATTACTATTGTGCTGTGACATTCGAGATTCTGTTGTATATCAACAAATGTCTGCTTCAAACAAAACTTCCGACATCCTTTGTGGACTAATCTGTAAATTTGCAAATGTAGGGGGTTTTCTGCAAATTACCCCATCGGGTGCATTTTGTGGGCCATGTGCTTGGCACTGTATATTCTTCTCTTGGAGTGTAAGCTGTGAAGTGCTAGGGGCTGAAACGTAATTTCCACTGCCATTTTGCATTTTGAACCTTGACTATTTAATTATTTATAAGTGGGTCCCACTGGATAACTATCATAACTGCCAAGGGACCTTCTTTTCTTTTCTTCCTGCTTACTAGGATTGCAACTGAGCTTGATTCTGCATGGTTCATCATGGTTCTACTATCTTTTTGGTTGATTTGATTTCATATCCCAAAGCAACATGTATATATACATATCTTTTATTTTCTTCTTTTTAATATGTATGCCCCTTCATCTTCCTCCCCATTCTCTGTTTTTTCCCTCATACGAAACCCATCCCTTATCCTTCTTTTCTCTTCATCTTTTCTCCACTCTCTTCGTCTCCCCTCCTCCTCACGGCGGCAGCGCGCAGGAGGTGCGCCGACGAGGTGCTCCTGGCTGGTGCGGGGCTTAGACGCGGGGCATTGTGCAGCGGACATGCAGCGGCGATGGTCGGCGGCATGGATCGGACCCTCCGGGATTGGCTGGATAGAGGGTCACCGGCGGAGGTAATCTTGAGCTCTACCCTTCTGCTTTCTCCTTGCTTGGGCTTGCATTTTTTTTGTTGCTTCTTGCTTGGACGGCCGGTGGCTCACGATTTCCGGTGGGCATGGGTGATTCCAGTGGTCCGTGGCTGCAGGGTGATGGTTTTGGTGTGGAGGCGTGGATTGGTGGCTACGGCCGTCAGTGGGGAATGTGGAGTGGCCGTGAGATGGTGGCGGGCTGGAGTGATGGTGCGGGCCACCGGTGGAGCAGGCCATAGTGGCGCGTTCCGGCGAATGGGTTGGCCATGTTGTGGGTAGGCACCGGAGCAGCTCAGCGGGAGGTGGGCTCCGGCGGGTGGTAGTGCTGGTTTTGGTTGGCTAATGGGTCCGTGTGGTTGGGGTGGAGGTTTGGTGGTGTAGGCTAATTTGGAGGAGGGAGGCCATGTTGTAGGGATTGCTGGTGGGTGTGGTGGTTTCCGGTGGTGGCGGGTTGACTATGGTGGTGATGGAAGGCTGTGAAGAAGGTTCAAGGTTTGAGTAATACTTTGATTTGTTGTTGCTTATGCCATTCATGCCATGCTGCCATTTATGCCATATACATTCTGATTTAGATGCCATGCTGTTGCTATGTAAAATGTGATTTCATTTTCTGAGTATTGGTCACTTTAATCATTCATCTGTTGACCCATGCTCGAATAAAATAATAGCCTACATAGAATGTTTCATGTCCAACCCTTCCCGTCTTTAACTTACATGCCTGAATAGCAAGAGTATAAAATATTGCCCCATAGTTTGCACATTTCCACGTAACATTGAACTGTAACTGTACACCTGTTTATACTTGCATTTCTGCCATAATGCTTTACTTTAAATGCCCTTTGTTATTTTGCCTATGAATGTAATGCCATGTCTGACTTTGACTTGGGCTCTATTATGCTTAAATATTCTGCATTTGTCATGCCTGCTGCTGATGTATGACTCTTGGTTCGGCTTTTCCCCTTTTCCGCAGGATGACCCAGTTCCCGAGGAGAGGACCCCACAGTCCTCGTGGGACACGCCTTCTAGTTCTCGTCCCAGGCGGCGAGGTAGCTCCTCGAGGTCACTGGCCTCTAGTAGCTCGACTTCTGCTGTCCTTATTGAGGTAAGCCCAAAACTGGAAGAAAATGTGTATATAAATCTGGTGTTTTATCTGACAAATACATTTCTAGGAGTCCGACAATTTCGAGGGGCGGCTGCTAAGTGACCATCACATCTGTGAGGGTCCTGATTTTGAGGTAATTGTCTTGCTTTGACGAGCTTTAATTATAATCTGCCTTTGACTTGGCATTAATTCTATTTTTGACATTTCAGGACAGGGATGTGAATCGGGTTATGCGGTGCCACTAGGGCCCAATGCTTGACCACTTTCACCGTCTGTCGGAATTTCTACAGGACTTCCTCCTTCACCGATCCCCATTTGGAGGTTTGCTTCGCATACCCATTATACATAGCCATTATAACTTCTTCAGGGCTTTGGTGGAAAGGTGGAGGTTTGAGACGCACACTTTTCACCTTCCATTCGGAGAGCTGACCATCCTGCCTGATCAGTGGGCTCTACTGACGAGTCTTCCCTTCGGCGACGAGCCCATTATAGGTGAGACTACTCATGGCTTGCACCTTGCTCCTGCGCATTTGGGCCGTGTTCCTCCTAAGCCACCTAGGGGGAAACACATGATCACTGTGGGGTGGTTGAGAGAGTGGGACCAGTTCTGGCCCAACTCCGAGCCTGACAGCAAAGAGGCAGACTTTGTGCTGAGGCATTTCTTGCTGGATCTGCTGGCCATGATTTTCTGTGACTCGTCTGCTTACTGCATTCATGCTGATTGGTTAGCGTACTTAACCAATCTGGAATATCTAGACCATTATGACTGGGCCGGCGTTAGTTATACCTGGCTGATTTGCTCGCTCGACAATGTGGTCAAGCTTGGGCGCCGCTCCTACGTGGGGTTATATCCTCTACTGACTATAAGTACTCATTTGCATTGTTAGCCAAGTATATATATATTTGATTCTTATTTGACCTTTGCCTCCCTTTGCTAGTACTGGATTATGGAGCATATCACCAGAGGGCATAGTTTTGGCCGTCTTCGAGACGAGCTTCTGCCTCTCCCCCACCAATGGGTCGAGCCTGACCACCGAGCTGCTGCAGGGGTCTATAGTTACGAGTCCTACCGGTATCTGCTGGACCTGGTAGAGCTCGAGGATGTAAGTCTCCTTTCCATTTTATACTGTGTCCTTTAGTGCTTTTAAGTCTATGTTGCTTAAATTGCTTATATTTCCTTCTTTTCCCGTAACAGGTTCACCTGCGCCCGCTTGCTAGATACGATGGCTTTGACTGGGCTCCCTTGAACTCTGGCCGCGTTCTTAGGGACAAGCAGGTGAAGTTCTACTGCATGAAGAAGTCGGCCTATTTCCTCCCAGGGCGTGTGCGGCATCAATTTCTGAATGAGTTTTGTATTCCTGCCCCACCTCCTTTTGATATGGACTGCCCGGCTTCGACTCGTTCAGTTGCCAGAAACCGGCATGCGGTAGCTATGGCTTTTCAGGACAGACATGTCCTTCGAGAAGTCAACTACACAGATTATCTAGCTTGGTACAGGCGTGTCAGGGAGCCGTACCTATTTGAAGAGGTAGTGCGGGATAGCCAGCATGGGATGTTGTATGCCTCCGACTGGGCCAAGGTACTTGATTATAATCTTTGCTTAATACTTTTGTACATATGATCAACATAAATCTGATATTCGTCATAATCCACAGGGCTTTGAAGAACAATTCGGCGCCTTCTATGCCGATATCTGTCGGAAGAGGGTAAGACTTTTACTTTGTAAATTGCCATTTTCAACTCAAAACATGCCTGACGTATCTGTTAGTTTGCAGGAACTACGCTGGTGTAATATCATCCGGGATGCCTCTTTTCCTGTCTTTGTTACCCTACTTTATAATTCTGACTGCTAACACAAATCTTGATATTACAGCAGGACTTCCCAGCTCGAGAGGTGAATGTAGCCAGCAGCGGGGAATTCACCATGGAGGCATCTGAGGAGGACCGCTCAGATACTGAGGTTACACAGAGGGTTCAAGATTTTGCTCCCCGTTCCCAGGCTGCTGTAGCTGCTCAGTGGTCGCGCCGAATCACCCGATGAGGCGCCCGTCTCTTGGCCGAACACTTCCAAAAGGCGTCATCTGACGAGGAGGAGTCAGACAAGGAGAAGCTATTCTGTAGTTATTTCCAAGCTTTGTACTAACAGCGGAATGTTGTAAACTTACTTCAGAAAATGACAATTCCGGATTCTACGATGTGCCCCCTCTTGGGGTTTTGTTTGTGTAAGTTGTATGCAAAATTCTCTGTGCAGGTTTAAATAAACGGCGCCGATTTGGCGAGATCCATATTTTAAGGGAGGTGCTGCTGAAAATTTGCAGCTGTTCCGTGCACCACCTATGTGCGCCACTAAGGTGCGCTACCTATGTACTCCTCCAAAAATGGCAGGTTTGCTTTCCTTTTTTGCTGACCTCCCTTTATTTTCCCTATATAAACTTGCATTCAGCGAGATGTGCCGCCATCCTTTCTGCAAAACGGCATTGGATCCTTACTTCTTGCTCTCTTCTTGATCTTTTCTGAGCACCGGCTGCGTTATACGTCGCATCACAATGGTATGTGCTTCTGCATATATGTGTTTTTTGCTATTTTCCTGTTGGCCTCTTCGTGCTTTGCTGCAGATTTTGCATTTTGTAATGTTATCTCGGCTCTATGAAAAAATATTCTGAATATGCTTCTCGATTCCGTATTTACTTTTAGATTATATTCTGCTGGATTGCTTTGTCTGCCCCATATTTATGTTAAGTTCTGCCTTTTCCTGCCATATTTGGCCCGAATCTGTGTCCACAGAGTTATCCTACCATGGTGACACCAAAACATTTGCTCAAATGCTCTGCGTGGTTGGATTGACGCTTTGACAGCTGCTGAGCGCGAACAACTGCGGATTTGGGGCATATCCTCCTCACTTTTAAGCATAGCTAAAGTGGAACTTAACTCGTAGGAGTAAAGCGCAACCAACCTACCAGATCTTAGCCATGGACTGAATGATCAAAGAGTAAAGCAACTGGAAAGCAACATCACTTGAAACTGAAATCATGTATGCATGATCATAAAATATCAAGGAATAGCCACTGAAAGAATCTGATTCAAAACTGTTCAGAAAACATGCAGATGGGGATGCAAAATAGGATGATTTGTTTTCTGACCAGTCTGGTGCACCAGAGTGGTGCTCTGATTTTGTGCGCCGCTCTGGTGCGCCATGTAGGTGCTCTAGAATGGTACTCTGATTTTGTGCGCCGCTCTGGTGCACCATGTAGGTGCTCCAGAATGGTGCTCCCCAGAAAATCTGAATCAGACTGCAGTCTGATTCAGAATCTGGGCTAGATTCAGAGGTGAGTGATTTTCTTAACTAGATTAATTACGCAGATGATAAAAGACTGAAACATGATGAAACACTAACAAATGAATGTCTTTTATCATTTCATTCCAAATCATATCACATCATGGATTCATGGCCGAAAGCATTTGCATGGATCTTAAAGAATATGCATGAGAAAAATAAGCTCGACAGGACATGCTAATGGTGAATGCATCAAGAACATCTCTTTAGCATATCTTAGCATATATGCATGGATCATGGATCTTAGTGCAAAGCAATGGAGAAGAATAATAAAACCACTCTTAAGAACTACATGGTGCTAACATATGGATTGTGCATGCAAGGTATCTTGTACACGAAATCAACGTTCTATCATAAAAAATCTCTTATATAACAGCAGAAATCAGATTTTATGTGAAGTTCGGGGTGTCTACACAATGTCATATAAATGTGTTTCAGAAAGTTATGCAATGTAAAGTCCTTGTAAAAAATGGAAAATATCCTTTAAAAGTGAAAGACATGCAAGTATGAGAAGCTCATGGATCTTGTGCTCAAGAGCTAGTAGTCTCACACAAGGTCACATCTTACTCATGCTGAATGAAAGCAACAAGGTTCAGCCATGTCACAGGATTATGGGCTGATGCATAGAATCTCCATAGAGGAGCAAAGTGCAATCAGCCTACCAGATTTTGAACCATGGACTGAAAATCCAAAGGGTAAAACGACTTAGAAAACAATATTATTTGAAGCTGAAATCATGTATACACAATCATGAAATACCAAAGGATCAATACTGAAAGAATCAGATTCAAAATCATTCAGGAAAACATGCAGATGAGGATGCAAAATAGGGTGATCTATTCTTTGACTAGTCTGGTGCAGCAGAATGGTGCGCCAAAGTGGTGCTTTGACTTGGTGCGCCACTCTAGTGCGCCATGTAGGTGCTCCAGAATGGTGCTCCCCAGAAAATCTGAATCAGACTGCAGTCTGATTCAGAATTCTAGTTCAGATCCAGCGACAAGTGATTTCTTTTTTATTTAGCCAGTTATGCAAATGATGGAAACAGAAATATGTTGAGATGAAAATGAACAGAAAACCTTTTCTTTTTATTTGATTAAAAAGCAAAATAAATCATAAGTTTATGGCAGAAATGCTTCTACGAAATTTTGAAGAACATGTGTGAGAAGATAAACTTGACAACCCATATGCAAGTGATGAATATGTAAAGAACATGTTTATTGCATATCCTAGCAGGCATATGCATGGATCATGGATCTTAGTGAGAAGAAAAATAATAAAACCACTCATAAGAATTACATGATGCAGATTTAAACTTATGTATCCTACATGCAAGACATCTTGTATATGAAATCAACATTTTATCATAAAAATCTCTTATATAAACAGCAAAAAAAAAAACAAATTATATGTTACGTTCAAGGCATGCTTTATCTTGGTGCAAGAGCTAAAATTAAAGAAGAAGGGAAAGAGAGGACCTACCTCCCAAGGTGTTCCTTCTTGAGATATCAAAGATAATGGGATCCTTGTTGCTTTGGAAGGGCTGGCAATGCTCCAAAATATAAGGGAGTGTTGGAGAGAAAAGAGAGTGGATTGCAGAAAACAGTAAATAGCTCACACTAGATCTTCTTAAGATGACAAGATCAGCTCTTCAGGTCAGATCATCAAGGGGGTCCAAATGGTTGCCTATGGATGTCTTTATATAGGAACTTTACAAAGGTAACTCTTAGAGAATACAAGCAGCCTCGTAAACGAAGAGCCTGAGAAGATTCCAAGGCATATTCGTTGGTGGAGGTTACAACCATGGGAGGTGGAAAGCTAGCAGCTAGCAGCCTGAGAAGTGGCTGTGCGCTAGCGTGGTGCGCCAGGTAGGTGTGCCAGCCTGGTGCTCCAGCTAGATGCGCCACTTCCGTGCTCCTGCTTGGTGAGCTAGCTAGATGCTCTACATTAGTGCTCTCCCCTACCTGTATAGATTTCTAATTAGGCTGTGGGCCTGCTGTAAGTTTGGGGTTGGTTTGGCTAATGGGATTAGGTTTGCCACATCCAAAGCAACATCTGGAAAGCTTATCTATGAGTCACCTCAAAATCAGGGTGTCTACACCTATATAAGGAAGGACCTCTCTAGATATTATATATATATATATAGAGAGAGAGAGAGAAAGAGAGAGGGTTTCATCCTTATTTTAGATGATAAGGCTCCTTGATCTGTCTGTTTATCGTGAAGATCATTCCATAATTTAGTTTTGAACAAACCAAAAACTACTTTCAAGAACCACCTAAATTTGAGAGAAAACATCCTTTTTCACAGCCATCTACTATAGCAATGTAATCGATGTTAGGAGAGAAAGTTTAAGAGAAAACACTAACCACAGTCCCAAATACTAAAATTAAAAGTAGTAACACTGAAACAAAATAAGGAAATATGAAACTAAAAGTAAAATTAAAACTAAAACGTTATGAATAAAAAAAATCGCAATTACCATATAAAATGGAATATTAATGGGACTCAGAAACCATAAAAAACTATTAGTAAATAAAAATGGAGAGAAAATGAAAAATCATAAAACCACTATTAAAAAAATAAGTGATTTTGCTAATTCAAATCAACAATTAGTATAAAACGTGAGATGTGATATCAACGGTTGATGATGATCTATATATATTGTAGACACCCTGATTTGCAATCACTTGTCAACAAATTTCTCCGGAAGAGCTCACCACAATTGTGATAAGGCATTTCCCAACACTAAAATCCAAAACCTACCCAAAACCATAAACCAATCCCTAAACACAGACCCAAAGCCCATTAATGGTCCAATTAATCAAACACAAGCCTTGACCTATACTAGGCACACATTTTGGGCACACATTCAAGGCACACTTTGGTGGCACACTTATGTGGCACACCTGTCCTGTATTAGTCAGAATCAAAACGTTGTCAGCTGGTTTACCTGACTTCCTCATGCCTTATTAGCCACCATCCATGCATGGATCATCATACCTTCGTCCAACCCTATGATTTACATCTACCTATCATAAACCTTTTCTCATGTATATATCACGTGGGAGAAGTGGAGACCCTTGGATTCCTTGGCTTTTAAGCTCCCAACGAACCCTCTACCATTGTCTCTCTTCTCTCTACATGCAACATAGTCCATCTCCTCATCCTCTCAACACCACCAGCACCTTCATAGCCTTTCTCTCTCTCTCTCGCACCCTTGGAAGCCACATCCAAGCACACCCCGATAGAGGAAGCCTGTGAGAAAAATGAGAGTCTTCATTGCTTGTGAGAAAAATCAGAAAGCAAGTCCTTTATTACGTCCATACATCTCGCACCCTTGGAAGCTCTTAGCCAGCCATCCTCCAAGCTCTCTTGGCATCTCTCGAGCCTTTTTATAGCATCTCACGTAAGAGAAGAGAGAAGAGGAAAGAGAGGAGGGAAAACAATCTAAGGGGACTAGCATTTTGACACCCATTTGGCATTTGGCATATCCCTACTAGAGAGGAGATCCTAACTAAAAGGAACCCACAACTCCGACCACTGTATATCAACACCAGCCTACCCCAGGCCATCACAACACTCCTCACATCCCTGCAAAACCTACAGCCCTCACCCTCAAGAGTCCAGCCACAGTCAACCATCACTGCACTACAGCGACCTCCTTAGTCGTGCTTCACCACCGTCGACCATCCAACGCCCAACCCTCACACAACAACTCCCGCTCAACCCTCACGTAGCCTCTGAACAACACCCCACAACCTCTACGTAGTGCAACCAAGCTTTGCCGCTGCCTCAACTGCAACCAGACGTGTCGAGCTGGAGGAGAGCCACTACGAGCCACAAGCTAAAGGAGGGACAAACGCACGTTGTCACAAGTAAGGCCTTACCCCTGGTGTCTCTTGAATATTGCTTGTTACGTGATTAGCTTTCTAGATTTGATTTCACTGCATTGCATTTGGGTTTCTTTGCTGCATGTTTGCATCTTCATACGTCATCATGCGTCGGTGACGGGTTCTATGCCTCCACGAGGCTGACAGCCTTTAAGCATGGGATATGGTTCGTCTCGTTGTGTTTCTCCCTTCCTCCAACCACTAAAAATCTCCAGAAAGCTTTTCCCATGGTTGGTCGAGCCTAGGAATGCTGACGAGCTCGACAGGAGATGGGGAAGACAGTAAGACTGCATCTACATGCATCCACCGCTCACCTTTGCATTCCCCTATCACTTTTTTTCCTCCTTCATCATCCATGAATGCTAGGAAGGGTCCTCAGAGCTCACGACCCATCTCCAAAGCCGTGAAGAGCCCACTGAACCCAACAACCGACTTGGGAGGTGAGGAGAGGTGGTCGAGCTTCTTAGATCCAACCTTGATCATTAGGAGTGCTCTCATGCATCCATGCAAGCTCTCCTATGGCCTAGTTGCATGATTAAATGGTTTGTTTCCTACTTGCATCACGCACGAGCTCACTATTTAATTTGCAAAGCCTATGGCACGCCTACTAGGCATATCTTTCTAGTGCACCTTGTTGGATCGAAAGGCCTCTCTAGAGGAGGGGGTGAATAGAGAATTTTCAATTTTAGAATTACTTTGCCTACTTTTTGTAATTTAATAGTAATTGCAGACAATGGATATTATTAACTAAATTTAATCAAGATTTTCTACTTATGCAACTAGTAAACATACAAGAAGAGGATGAGAGAAATTGATATACACAGAGAATTTATAGTGGTTCGACAACCCAGCCTAGTCCACTCCTCAAGAACCCTTGAGATTTTTCCCGTATTAAAATAAAAGGACTTACTCGTTGGCTACACCACCAACTCCTTCCTTGCTCTTCCCACTTCTCTATCCCTGAGAAGCTAGAGCCCTTTGCTTTGTTGCTTTTACAGATGTCAGAATTTTCCCTCTCACAGAGATCGATTACAACGATGATTA
>JAMKQA010040559.1:0-10819 GCA_024699735.1 Posidonia australis
CATATGATCTGATTTTTCTGTGTTTTCATGAGGTTTCTATAATGAATTTACTTGTCCTCCTTGCAAGATGCTCTCCATGCAAATCTACACTTTTGTTTGCAAGCATGTTTACTTTGTTTCTAGCATAAAAATCTGCACTATGTTGCCTGTATGAGCTATCTTTCCTTACTATTTCTTTGCACATAGATCCATGCCAAGCACCTAAACATTAAGTTATACAGTAGAGATATTCTTGGTACGATCATCACTTACATATGTTTTGTTGGGTCTACTTGTTCCATGTTTGTACTTTTGCATTTTGTATACGTTTCTGCCATGAACCCATTAAATCATCTTGTTTTTTAATCAAATGATAGTAAGATAGCTTTGATCATATGCATCCTATCATGCTTTCAGCTTTTAACATCCGCATGAATCAACCTGCATTATTATAAATCACCCATCCCTATTCTGGGTCAGATTCTGGATCAGATTGCAGTCTGATCCAGATTTTCTGGGGCGCACCAGAGTAGCGCACCAACCCAGAGCACCACTCTAGCGCCCCATGCAGAAGCACTAGACTGGTCAGAGAGCAAAACACTCACTTTTGCATACCTGTTTGCATGGTTTTCTGAATGACTTTGAGCCTGAGTCTTTTACTGCTCGTTCTTTGATATTCCATGGTTTTGCATGCATGTTTTCAGTTTAAACAAAGATTGTTTTCTAGTTATTTTCTCCCTTTGGATATTCAGTCCTTGGTCAGAATCTGGTAGGCTGGTTGCACTTTACTCCTACGTGGAGAGCCTTGTGCATTAGCCCATAATCCAATGACATGGCTGAGTCTTGCTTCTTTTATTTTAGCATAAATAGGTGGGGTTTTGTGTGAGGCTACCAGTCCTTGAGTACAAGGTCCACAAGTCATTGCACTTGCATTTCTTTCGCTTTTAAGGCATATTTTCCAAGTTTTGCGAAGGATTTTACATTGCATACTTTCCAGAATGCATTCTCATGTGATTTGGCACTGCATGGATTTTTGTTTTCCCTCAGCACATCTTTCTGGCCCACATAGGAGCATATAGGTGGCGCACTAGACTGGAGCACCAGTCTGGCGCACCAAACAGGCGCATCAACCTGTTTTCAGTAGCACACAGCAGGCTTTTATATAGTTTTAGCATGCTTTCTCGATTTAATTTGTTTCTGGGTTTTTCCCTGGTTTTCTTCCTTGATATATCAGGAAGGCATAGCTCTGTTTTTAACCATTTATGCATGTTAGACTGCATTTGGCATATAGCAAAGCAAGGATGAAAAATCACTCGAAATTGATATATCTTTGATTTTATTCATGCAATGACTTTGCATCGACACTTGACCCGACATACGAGTGATACTTCTAAGCATTAGGACACACCCCTACACATCATGCACCTGTATTTTAGACACCACACACATTAGCATGGCATGGCATATCGCCCTCAAGCGTACAGTAAAGGCTGAAAAGCCGACATTTCATAAGCAAATGAGAAACCTATAGAAGACCGATTTATCGGGCGCGCGAGGGTGCCTAATACCTTCATCGTGCGTAATAGGGATCCTTACCCCTTTTCTGGTTTATGACCTACTTTTCCATTGCGTGATTTGCATGTTTTATATGGTTTTCCTCATCTTCCATTTTAATAGACTAGGTGGCAACTCCTGCATTTGCATATTTATTTTTATTGTTTTTGCCGTGACTTTGTCATCCCTCATGTATTTTGGCCTTTCGCGTCGAAATCCTCGAGGCTGTCGCCAGCATGGTTACAGGAACTGGCAACTCCGCTGGGGATAACCAGATCCCTGCTTTTGTTTTAGGTTTCTCGTTTGCTTTGGCTTTTTCTCCTTGCTTGCCTATTTCCAGGCTTTGCGTTGGTTATCCTTTTAAGTGGTGTTTTTCTTGCATGCATGCTTTTGCGTAATGGGTGTTTTCCTTTTACACATTTGCTATGTCACCATTGATGCACATAATATGCACATGCTTCTGTTTGTTAATTCATGGCTAAATTGCATATTTATTTCCCTTCTTGTATATGCCATGCCTAGGAGATTAGAGACATGTTTGCTCTCCCCTTTGGTTAATGAAAACATAAAAACCAAAAATTAATAAATCAGGCAAACTAGTGACAAATTGCAAATCTTCCCCCACGCTTTAATAAGCTTGCAAGTAAATGACTCAAAGCATACTTTGCATACATCATATAGGGCATGCATCTTCTCCTCTTCTAGGATCGCCTATACAGTCTGTAAAGGGCATTTTTCGGTGGCTCATCCTATGGCTTTGGCATGGGATGAAAAATCGGGTTTGTCCCCCCTTGTCTGGGGTCGTGTCGGTGTAGTAGAGGGTACAGCCTACTACTTTGGCAGAGGATGAGGCCCCGAAAGCATCACCCGTTCACAGCCTAGGCTATGGCCAGGATTTAGAACGGGGACCTTACTTTTTCTAAACTTGAGTCGGAGACCCATCCACCCCTAATGTGAACCCGGAGTAGACAGCTTAATAGGACATCCCTAGTTGGTGAGAGAGTACATACTAGGGGCATTCATTTGCATCTCATACCACCATAATCATTGCATCTTTTTTAACTTGTTTGTTTATGTGCATAGGATTTCTTTGAGTTTCCTTAGCCTGAGCTCAAGATCTTTCCTTTCGCGAACTCTGTTTGCGACCTTATTCTCGATCGCATCTCCCGAGTTATTCGTCACTTCCGACGATAGCTCGTCCTAGGACTCATCCTCTTCTTCCCAGCCGTAGTCCAATCCTTACTCGCTCGCGATCCACGATGGCCCAGCATGCCAGCGAGTCCCTTTCCCCTGCGGTCCAGGAGGAGGTCCCTGTCTCGGGACACTCTTCCTTTGTGTCTGTTCCTGTCATCTCTGCTGCCTCCAGTTTTGCCTTAGCCTCTGGAGGACCTCCACCACCTCATTTTCGTGTCTCCGTGGCAACCCCGCCTTCGGGACCACCTGCCTGGTCTTCTCCTGCAGTCGGGGCCACAGCAGTTGAGTCTGTTTCCCCCCAGAGCTATGTGTTTACTAGCCCTCCTCCCACTACGACTGTTTCTGTAGTAGCCACTCCCCAGTTCGGACAACTGGGATCTCAGCCTCTTGTTTCCTCCCCTGTCTTGCCTCCATCCTTCGGAGCCACCAGCAACGATCCCATGACCGCGCAGCTGCAACAAATGTCGGCCCTCGCCCAGCAGCTGTAGGGATTGGCACTAGCACTCCAACCCTTCTCAGCTTTGTCTTTCCCGGCTCCCAAGTTGCCTACACAACCAGCTTTAGGACCACAGTTTGCACCCACTGCACTCCCTCCATAGCCGTCGCCATCCCTTGTCTCACCGGTAATAGGGGTGTCGACACTACCTTTTGTTACACCAGCACAGCACCCACCACAGCATGCATCCCTCCTATCTGGTAGCCAGCCTCCTAGGCCGGTGGGAGCACTACCATCCGTGAGTGTTGAGACCATCCCGGTCCAACAGCTCTTGCTCCCACATTCTGCACCACTTGTTGCACCACTCCCTGCATTATCCTCCCTTTTTTATCACACACAAGCCTCATCCTTTATCCCACAGCACACTGCACCCATGCACGGGTACACTGGCCATCCTACCGTAGCACCAAACGGCGGAATGGTGGATCCGAAGGAGCCCTTAGGGGCGACCCATACGGTGTACGCGGCACCTGCCTCTATTGCACAGTCCACAGCTGCAGTAGCTCCAGATGCTCTCCTCACGAGAGTAAATGATCTGGAACGCACTCTCCGACAAGTGCAAGGTGGGGATCGCCAGTCCTACCAATCCTGGGACCTCTGTTATTTCTCAGAGGCGACTCTCCCCCTGAATTTTCATATTCTGGAATTTGAATAATACAATGGTAGGGGCTGCCCAATTTCCCACCTAAAAGCCTATTGCGGAGACCTCGCTCAGCTCCAGGCTGACGAAAGGTTGTTAGTCCGCCTGTTCCAAAAGAGTCTTACAGGGCCCGCGTTGAAGTGGTTCACTTCCCTCAACATGGCCACCATCAGGACTTGGGACGACCTTATACAGGCGTTCCTGGAACAATATTCTTTCAACCTCGACTTAGTCCCCAAGCGGGAGGACTTAGTCGCTCTCAAGCAGAGACCACAAGAGATATTTGGGGAGTATCTTGGACATTGGCGCTTTTTGGCTTCACAAGTCAAAGATAGACCCTCTGACGAGGAGTCTATTGAGATAGTGATCCGAGAGCACAGCTAACGGTCGGGGCTCTGCTTAGCATTCAACCTGTCACCACTTTCTCTGCACTACTTCGGGCAGACACCCGTGTTGAGATTTCACTATACGGCGGTAGTTTTCCAGCGCTCTCAGCATTTGCCAAACAGGCCACTGCCTCACATAGTGGCCCTAGCAGCGGCAACAACAACAACACCAATCCACATAGGAGGTGGGATCCCTCTAAAAATATTGTTTCTTATATCAGATCCCATGATGCTTCGGCAAATGTCCGCCCGCCCCCGTCGTGCCAAGTAGTTTATGCACCCACGCCTACACCTAGAGCACAGCATGCTTCACACATTACCCCCACTTCCACACCAGTATATCCTAACCCACCGGCCAGGACGCGCCCACCGTTGGCACATCCACAGTTGAAGCGACAACGCTGTGACAGACGCCACTATACCCCTTTAGTGGAGCCTTTGAGCACGATATTCCTTAAAGTCGCATCCTTGCTGAGGTTGCCTGAGGTACGCCCTCCACCTAATCCGCTGCCAGCCTGGTACAATGCCAATGCGTTCTGCAATTTCCATCGGGTGGCTGGCCACTCGACGGACAATTGTTTAACACTCAGGGACGCTGTTAGGATTTGATTGACCAGAAGGTCATAGTGATTAATACCCAGGCAACCACCCCAGCACATACCCCAGTAGCCGCTCCAGCACAGCTAGCACGCCCCAGCATAGTTAGTCAACCCTTGCCATAGCATCCTTCTCTGGGAGCGCCAAGATCCTCGGGAGTCAATTTTGTTTCTTCTACTTCTCTTTCTCTTACTCCTTCTGAGTCTGTCTCTTCCCCTATCCGCCCAACCGACTTGATTCATGTTGAGTCGTCCCCTTTTCCCCACCAGTTGTATTGTTCTTTCCTCGATAACTCCGAGGAAACTGTTTTTATGATCCATCATGTCGTCGAGTCGGAATACTCTGAGGTGCCACCTGTAGTATATCCCCAGCCTCCAACTCCAGTTTATTTATCCGCCTGGCCCCAATCTAGGCCAAGCCAGCCAGCACACCCTCAGGCCCACCGGTACCCTCACCAATACTCCCAGCATCCTCAGGTTTACACCCATACTCGCCCATATCCTTCAACCACACCTATATAATTAGCAACCCGTCCCCCGGTTGTTGTTACTCTGACCCATGACACGCATTGTGTTCCATATAATTATGCCACAGGGATGTGTGCAGAAGTGACACGATCGGGCGGGGTGTACAAACCCCCAGCAGTTAGGCCTAACCCCTCAACCTTAACCCCTAACCAGTTACAAGCCCAGCCATCTAGGTCATCAACACCTGTAGCAGTAGCCCCTACCCAATTCCAAGCACGTTCTCCTCAACCACCTATGCCAAGGATAGCGCCATCCAATCCTCCACTAGCAGCCAACCTTCAGCTGACATCACTGCCCAGCTTAAGAAGGTTAAAGCCGATATTTCCATTTGGGACCTAATCCATACATCGACTGAGCATAGAGAAGCTTTCCTTAGAGTTTTTCAGGTAGCCCGTGTATCCCAAACTATAGAGCCTGCTACCCTAGAAAACATAGTAGGAATGATAGCAGCACCTCAGCTTATCTCGTTCTCTAGCCTAGAGTTACCTCCCTCTGGCACCAATCATTATTCCCCATTGTTCGTCACTGCGCAATATCAAAGCTTCCGCATCCCCCTCACACTGGTGGACAATGGAGTAGGCCTTAATATCTGCCCCTTGCGCACAGCAAGTGCAATCGGATTCAAGTCTGAGGACATTACACCAGCTGTGAAAGGGATGATAGCTTTTGATAATACGCATCATGATGCACTTGGAGTCCTGGTCATTCCCCTGACTATAGGCCCTGCTCGCTTCGACGTAGAGTTCTACATCGTAGATATCGAACCCTCTTTCAATCTGTTGCTTGGACGCCCTTGGCTTCACAAGCATCAAATCATTCCTTCAACCCTCCATCGTTTGATTAAGTTTTGCTGGGATGACAATATCATTATTGTCCTAACAGAAGACATGGAGAAGGTTGAATCTGTCTCTGCTCTAGCCCCTCAGACCATTCACTTCGAGCCTAAGCCTTCTGATGTCCTTTTTCGAGTTAACCGGTTTGAGCCGATTAATTTCATTCCACCCTCAGAGCTTGCCGGCCATTTGGCCACTTCTGGCAACCCCCTGTTAGATGGTCGACAACCTGTGTCGCAAATGGGGATACGAGAAAGGATCGCCTCTGGGGCTTTATGGCCAAGGAATCGCCGAGCCGATCGAGGCTGAAGAATGGATTGAACAAAATGGTTTGGGATATGAGCAGTGCTGCCAGAGGAAGAGATCGCAACGTCATGGTAAGTCTTCAAAGATGATTATTCCACGATATTTAACCAACTTTATTAGCGCAGGCATTATGGATCCGAACCACAGTTCATATGTAGTGTCAGCACCATCAGCTTGGATCTGCCTAGAGGATTCGTATCAAGACGGCAGCCGGCTAGAACAGCAGGGTATACGGTAGGTGATCATGCAGAACAATAGACAGACAGAGCAGTCAGCAGCCCAGATTGTGGTCCAAGAAGTAGACTTCGATGATGACATCGGGGATCTGGACCTCTTATTTCAGGAGCAACTAGATGTGCTTGCAGAAGATCTGGCAGAGTATGATTGCATAAGAAAGGACAAAGCAGTTGCTACAGCACCACCAGCAGAAGCACCAATACCACCCCAGGACCAGGTTTCAATTATGGTCCTGTGAGAAATAGACGGAAGGGATACTAGACCATTGGAGTTAATCTCCTGCCAGTCGAGAGGCAGGTCTAGTTGGTATTGGCAATATAAGCCTCACCTGGAGGGTGAGGATCAAATCCTTGAATAAAACACGAGTAGGACAGGCGACAACGGCTTCACCAGTTTACAGCAAAGCAGCCGCCAGCAAGCAGAATTTTGTACAACTAACAAGAAAACAGAAAATGCCAAAAAAAATTAGAAAATCCAAAACCAAGAATAAGGAGGCATCAACATCAGGGGCAAGGACTCCTAGCTCCTCGGATCATCCAGACAGGGAAACTGAAGAAGCGGCGCAATGTCGGTACAGAAACACGAGGGTCACTGTGACAGTCCTTAAACGCCATCAAGGCGCAGAATCAGAGGAAGTCTTCTCAGTTGACATAATCGACCCAGCATTTGAAAGAGAAATCCTATCAGAGCTGATTGCTTATGAAGAAGAGGATGAAATACATGGAGCAGATAATGAGGATGAGCCGTCACAGATTCCATTCTATGATGATGATCCAGAATGCCCAAATCTTCATGTAGAAGAAGAAACGGAGCTTATCAACATCGGCACGGCAGAAGAAATAAAAGAAACACGCATCAATGCCAAGTTATCACCATAAGCAAAGGCAGAGTTTATAGCTTTCCTGAAAGAATATGTAGATGTCTTTGCATGGAGCTATGATGACATGGTGGGATTAGACATTGAAGTGGTAGTCCATACATTGCCGCTAATACCAAATTCAAAGCCAGTTAAACAGAAGCTCCGTAGATGGCAACCCCAGTGGCTCTTGAAGCTTAAAGAGGAGATTATGAAATAGCACAAAGTCAACTTCCTCAAAGTCGTGTTGTATCTTGATTGGCTCGCCAACGTGGTGCCAGTGCTGAAAAAGGATGGACGGGTTTGCATGTGCATAGATTATCGAGATCTCAATAAAGCGAGTCCCAAAGATGATTTCCTGTTCACCCACATCGATATTCTGGTAGACAACACTGCAGGGCATAAAATGTTGTCTTTTATGGACGGATTTTCCAGATACAACCAGATCAGAATGGCTGAAGAAGATATGGAGAAGACATCTTTCATCACTGCATGGGGAGTCTTCTGCTACAGAGTGATGCCATTTGGGTTGAAGAACGCAGGTGCAACATACCAGAGGGCCATGACAGCTTTATTCCACGATCTTATGCATCAAAAGGTTGAAGTATATGTGGATGACATGATTGCTAAATCTAAAGAGCCCGAGGACCATCTCTCCTGTTTAAGAAAGTTGTTTTGAGCGCCTGCGAAAGTATAAGCTCCGCTTGAACCCCAACAAATGTGTATTTGGGGTATCTTCTGGAAAATTACTGAGTTACATCATCAATCAGAGGGGAATTGAAGTAGACCCCCACAAAGCCAGGGCTATTATTGACATGCCTCCCCCAACCATTGAGAAAGAGATTCGTGGTTTATTAGGCCGGCTACAATATATCAGCAGGTTCATTGCACAGCTTACGCTTATATGTGAACCCATATTCAAGCTGCTAAGGAAGAACGCTTAGACTTGCTGGAATGATGAATGTCAAGCGGCCTTTGATAAAATCAAGCAGCTTCTGGTGAAGCCCCCAGTTTTAGTTCCCCGCACACTAGGACGCCCTCTGCTACTATATCTCTCCACAACATAGTATTCCATGGGTGCAGTTCAGGGGCAGCATGATGAATCTGGGCGTAAAGAGAAAGCTATCTACTACCTCAGCAAAAAGTTCAATGACTGCGAGGTCAAATATTGCCCAATAGAAAAAGTCTGCTTGTCCCTGGTGTGGGCCACACAACGTCTTCAGCATTATACGATGGCATATCCGGTATTCTAGTTATGTCGGCATGACCCAATTAAGTATCTATTCCAGAAGCCAGCATTGGTGGGCAGATGTGTCAAATGGCAGGTGATGTTATCCCAATATGATATCACCTTTGTCACACAAAAATCCATGAAGGAACAAGCCATGGCAGATCATTTGGCCGACTTACCTTTCCAGAGTATCAGCTTTTGCAGACCCAGTTCCCAGATGAAGATATATTGTTTGCAATGGGTGAGGAGGAGCTGGAAGGGCCTCAGAAGGAGCATCAATGGTGTCTGTACTTCGATGGTGCAGTCAATAAACGAGGAAGAGGCATCGGTGCAGTTCTAGCAACGTCACAAGGACAGCTTATTCGCTTTGCAAGGAAGGTGACTTTCGAATGCACCAATAACGTGGCTGAATATGAGGCCTGCATTTTAGGCTTACAAGTGGCGAGGGACCAAGGAACCCAAGAACTCCACGTGTTTGGCAACGCAATGCTGGTTATTTCGCAAGTCAATGGCGACTAGAAGACAAAGGACCAGAAGCTCGTACTATATCATGAACAATTGCTGAAATTGACTGAAGAATTTGAAGATGTCAAATTTTCCTTCATGAAGCGAGCCAAGAATGCATATGCAGACGCTCTGGCAACTCTAGCATCATGGTTATCACTCCCAGAGGCACAGGCTATAGACATTTCAATCACATGCATTGAACAACCAGCACATTGTATGCATATCCAAGAGGCGCCATCATCTGCTGAACTGCCTTGGTATAATGATATTAAAGCTTTTCTGGAATCTGGTAGTTTCCCTCCCAGCATTTCCGCATCAGATAAGAGGACCTTGACATGGTTAGCATCCAAATATGTGCTCGGGGTCGGGCAACTATACAGAAGGTCTTATAACCAGATGCTTCTCAGGTGTATAGATAAAAAGGAGGCAGATATGCTAATGTTGAAAGTCCACGCAGGTACCTGCGGCCCACACATGAATGGGGTTCTCCTAGCCAAGAAAATTATGTTGCAAGGGTATTTCTGGTCCACCATGGAAACGGACTGTTGCCAATTTGTCAGAAGATGCCATAACTGCCAGATAAGGCAATTTTATACATGCTCCCTTGCAACAATTGCATAGCATGTCATCACCCTAGCCGTTCTCTACCTGGGGAATTGATGTTATCGAGGCCATTCATCATGTTGCATCCAATGGACACCGTTATATCTTGGTAGCCATTGATTATTTCACAAAATGGGTCGAGGCGGTATCATACAAAGAAGTCACAGAAGCTATTACAGAAAAATTCATCAAGAATAATATTGTCGCGAGATATGAGGTTCCATTTGCTATCATTTCCGACAATGGAACTAATTTCATAGCAAAGAGAGTTGAGGATTTCCTCCAGAGTTGCAAGATCGGACATCACAGATCCTCCCCCTATCGACCTCAGATGAATGGGCCAGTAGAGTCGGCTAATAAGAATCTGGTGAAAATCTTGAAGAAGATGGCCGAGACTCATAAAGATTGGCATGAGAAGCTGCCTTATGCATTATGGGCCTACAGGAACTCCATCCGGACGTCAATAGGAGCAACACCTTACCCTTTGGTGTATGGCATGGAGGCGGTCCTTCCCTTTGAAGTCAAGTTTCCATCATTAAGGATCTTGAGGGAGGCAGAATTAGAAGAGGTTGAGTGGGTACAGGACCGTAATGTTCAGCTAGATCTAATTGATGAGCACAGATTGCAAGCTCTACATCATGCCCAATGCTACCAGAAGAGAGTGGCCCGAGCTTATCAAAAGAAAGTCCGTCCTAGAAGCTTTGAACCAGGAGACTTGGTTCTACGTGCCATTCATTTGCTCGATGCACGGGGAAAATTTAGGCCCAACTGGCGCGGACCTTTTGTGGTTAGGGAGGCCCTGTCAGGGGGTGCAATCATTCTTGAAGGCATGGACCATAGAGAGCAGTCAGAGCCTGTCAATGCCTCCTACTT
>JAMKQA010040560.1:0-11550 GCA_024699735.1 Posidonia australis
GGGGAGAAACCAAGGCACAGAACACAGAGAAGCAACCACAACCAACACACAACTGGATTTACCATTAATAAACCATACACAAATAATCACAAGAAATTCCATGGTTTAAAATTAATGGAGAAAAATCCAGGCACAAATGTTACAATCTTGGAGAGGAGTCAGAGTGAATACCTGGAAGACATGTTACAAAAGGGCCTAGCCAACCCTTTAAACAGCAGCAGCACTCCACCATAGACCAGGTACCTATTTCCTCCAAGTCAGGGATAGGGTGAACCCACAGGCCTATGTGGGGAAAAGAATAAAGAATGAATAAAATAAAAAAGCAGGGGAATGGTCCAGTGGGGTTTGGAATAGAGCCCAAGACATAGTGACCCATTTCCAGAGAGCCAGCCACCAAAAAAAAAAAAACTAGGGGCTTGGATAGAGTCTAGTGAGGTTTGGAGTTACTGTTCCCTTGTACTTGGCAGTAAGCATCCCAATGCTGAGGGCACTAATAAGATCCCACAAGTCATTTAGCATGCATGCATCTTCTTTTTGCAAATATCATCCTAAAAATGTCGTAGAGTATCGCTTGGTTCTCTTGGCTAGGATGTGACAATGACTTTCAGTTCAAGAGAATCAAGAGGACATCGCCTAAACCAAGGGCATGTAAGCTGATCTCGTCGGTTAGGACCATTTATGTCAGGCTAGGGGCATGTCAGCTGTCCTATGGTTAGACACACTGAGCCAGTACTCGACTAGGGGCATGTAAGCTGCTTTGTTTGGTCAAGTGTCGTCTAGGTCAGGCTAGGGGCATGACAACTGTCCTATGGTTAGACGCTTTGAGCCAACACTCGACTAGGGGCATGTTAGCTGCTCTATTGGTCGAGGGCCCCGGTAATCCGTTGGGGGTGCAATCATCAGATAATCCTGATCTTCCAAGTTTGATGGCCACATCTCATTACTTGGGTGCCTGGTCAGAACTAGTTGAAACCAGGGTTTTCCCTAAAAGTTGTGCGCAAGATTTAGTCTGTCCAACAACTCTCTGTCCAGTCAGTTGTAGTTTACAGCTTTAGGCCAGTCTCTCTGGCTCTTACAATATCATTGCGCTGTATCTTTTATCTGTTTGTTTTGATCTTGCTAAGTGCTGTTGAACGAAGCAAAATTGAGATCTGTTTCTAAAACAGTGTTTTGAGCATGTACTGCAGGAGATCGTTTGCCCTTTCTGAGGAGTCTCGGGCCAAGAAAGCTAAAGTGCCTTACAGATCATGGGTTTCCCTACGATGGTGGTGCCCACACACTGCTCAGAAGTGCTCCAAGCATGGATCAGGCAGTTGATTGAAAGTGATCGCGACAAGCTGCGGATTTGGGGAATCTCTTCAAAGCTTCTGGATATCGTGAAGGTGGAGGTTTCCCAATATTTTCTGTGTGCAGCAGCCCGTTTCTGGAAACCGTCTCATCATGTTTTCCGCTTTGGGAGAATCGAACTGACTCCAACCTTGGAAGAGGTCCACAGAATATGTTGTCTATAGAAGTTCCTAGGACCCACCGTCTTTATGCGGTGCGATAGGTATTCTTCAGTCTTGAGTGAGCTAACTGGCTTATCAACTAGTGATTGTGGTCATTAACTCATTTGTACAGACGGACTTTCTCCCATGCTGAAGCTAGCTTACTTTGACAAGGTGGCCGGAATGCGCGCCTCCCTAGGCGTCGAGCTTTGTTTGAAAGGCTTTGTTTTCCACTTCCTGGGAGAATTGATTTTCAGCCATGGCCGGATGGTTGTAAACATTGAAGTCGCTGAGATCGCTTTGGCAGTTGTTACGAGACAAATAGATATAGCCCCAGTCATCTTGGCAGAAACTTACCAGGCTCTAGACCGATCACTGCGCTGCTGCCGACACTTTTATGGCTGTGGAGCTTTTGTACAGGTATGGTTGGCTGCACATCTGGGTGTAGAAGTCTTACGCCCGCAACGATCAGCCTTCGACTCCTACTGTCAAAGTGGCCATGCACGCATGCTCACCTTAGTTCAAAAGGAGTACGAGCGTTTAGAAAGCTTTACAAAACAGAAAATCATTTGGCACATTATTCCTTCGGCTTCTCATAATTTTGAGGCCTTCTTCAACATAGTCGACATACGGCTTATCATCCTGCCAGGGTTGACTAGTGGAGTGGAATACCACCCAATCCGTGTGATGCGACAGTTCGGTTACCAGCAGGATTCTTTTGTCCAGGGACAAATGCTAGCGCGGTTCCAAGAATACCCCCTAGGCTCCTACACTATGACTAAGGAGCTATCTCGTCTCCTTAGTGGCTTTGTACGATCAAGGGATCTTACAATCATAGAATGGAAGAGTTGCACAACAGATTATGAAGCCAAAGTCGAAGAGACCTGGCCAATCAGTAGTGTCGCCTCGAGCCGTATGCTCTTTGCCAAAGCCTCGGGCTCCAAAAGATCCAGAGATGACGCAGATTCTTAGCATTCATGTCATGTTACTGGTTCTTTGCAAATTGAAATACATGTAATCATTCCATTGACTCTGATAATAAAATTCATCAGAACATTTCTGGCAAGTGTGTTAGATTGATTATGGTTGATGCAGAACAGAAATCGCCATTGCGACAGCACGCACATGACTGGTGCAGGATTCTACTTTCTTTTGCCTGTCGACTTGGCATTGGAGACCACCCAGATAATAGTCGAGTATCTTGTTTTATTGCCCAGACTTGGACGAATGAAGTCTTCACAACTTTTGTACCAGATAGGGTGGAACACTCCTCTTGCCTTTGAGGTCCTATCCGAACGGACGGAATCATGGCACCCCTCTTGCTTTTGAGGTCCTATCCGAACGAACGGAATCAAGGCACCCCTCTCGCCTTTGAGGTCCTATCCGAACGGACGGAGTCAAGGCACCCCTCTCGCTTTCAAATTCCTATCCGAACGGACGGATTCAAGGCATCTCCGTTTCTTTTCTAGATTACCAGATGGAGTCTAGATGTTCCTTTCCCTGGTTCGATCGAGACTGATGAACCTCAGAACCCTTTCGTCTTCGAATTCCTATCCAGACGGATGGATTCAAGGCATCTCCTTTTCTTCTCTAGACTACCAGACGGAATCTAGATGTTCCTTTCCCTGGTTTGATCTGGACGGACGAACCTCAGAACCCTTTCGCCTTCGAATTCCAATCCGGATGGACGGATTCAAGGCATCTCCTTTTCTTTTCTAGACTACTGGACGGAGTCTAGATGTTCCTTTCCTTGGTTTGATCTGGATGGACGAACCTCGGAACCCTTTCGCCTTCGAATTCCTATCCGAACGGACGGATTCAAGGCATCTCCTTTTCTTTTCTAGACTACCAGACGTAGTCTAGATGTTCCTTTCCCTGGTTCGATCTGGACGAACGAACCTCAGAACCCTTTCGCCTTCGAATTCCTATCCGGACAGATGGATTCAAGGGATCTCCTTTTCTTTTCTAAAATATCGGACGGAGTTTAGATGTTCCTTTCCCTGGTTCGATCCAGATGGATGAACCTTGGAACCCTTTCGCCTTCGAATTCCTATTCGGATGGACGGATTCAAGGCATCTCCTTTTCTTTCTTCTAGACTACCAGACGAAGTCTAGATGTTCCTTTCCCTGGTTCGATCTGGACGGACGAACCTCGAAACCCTTTCGCCTTCGAATTCCTATCCGGACGGATGGATTCAAGGCATCTCCTTTTCTTTTCTAGACTACTGGACGGAGTCTAGATGTTCCTTTCCCTAGTTCGATCCGGACGGACGAACCTTGAAACTCTTTCACCTTCGAATTCCTATCTGAACGGACGGATTCACGACATCTCTTGTTCTTTCTTCTAGACTACCGGACGGAGTCTAGATGTTCCTTTCCCTGGTTCGATCCAGACGGACGAACCTCAGAACCTTTTCTCCTTCGAATTCCTATCTGGATAGGCAGATTCAAGGCATCTCCTTTTCTTTTTTATAGACTACCGGACGGAGTCTAGATGTTCCTTTCCCAGGTTCGATCCGAACGGACGAACCTCGGAGCTGCCTTCTCGCCTTTGAATTCCTATCCAGATTGACGGAATCAAGGCCTCCCCTTTTCTCCTGTCTACACTACCAGATGTAGTATAAATGTTCCCATCCCTGGTTCAGTCCATCTGGATGAACCTCAGTGCCCCTCTTTTTTTTTTGAGTGCTGCTCCTAATGGACGGAATCAAAGCAAACTGTTTTCCTCTTTCTTTTTGGGCTGGTATCCCGAACTACCCGAGCAATCCTTGTGATGCCTGATGAATTCCCCACTCTCCTTGTTCCATCCCTCCTTTGGACTGGTAGCCCGAACTACCCGGATGACTTCTGTTACCTGTCAGTTTTCGATCGGCAAGCACCGTGAGTCTTGTCCGGTGCTTTTCTGACAAGTGTGATAACCAGTCATGTCTTTTAGGAGCTAGTTGGTCGTCAACTTGTCATTTCTATTGGTTTCTCTATTTAGCTTCGGCTATGGCGACAGGACTTCTGGTGCATTCACTGACTAGAAGTTGGTTGCTGGTAAATAACTCTTTTTTGTAGCTTCAGGTGGGGTGCCTTTGTCAACCCTGAGCATCGGTATCTATCTCGCTTGTCCTCCGACCTCGCTCAAGGAGGGGCATTTGTAGATACCCCAGTTTTGCAGGTCTGTAGGCTGGAATTGTGGTAGCTGGGATTTTAATCACAAATGAACTCAAACCCTGGTTTAGTCCTAAAGACAGAGAACACCAAACCCAATAGTAAATGGTCTGAACCGTGATCCGGGGCCATGCAGGCACACCTCTCTGGCACACCTGTCTAGCGCACATATCTGGCGCACTAGATAGGTGCACCTCTTAGGCGCACCATGCAGCCGCACTAAACATATGCACCTGGCCAGTTCCCTCATCACAACCGTCGATCACTGTCAGCGCTAGGGTTGGCAGCGGGGTGCGCGGGGGATAGCAAGGTTATTACAAGTGGTTAGTCTGTTAGGAGGCTTCTTAGTTTGTTACAGAGTTGGTTAGTTGTTAGGATTTTGTTGAGTTTGTTACAAGTTGTTACAACCGTCGGAGCTTCACCTATGAAAGGAGCAACAGAGGCAGAGGTTGAGGAGGTATTCTTTTGGGGAGAGAAAAATAGAGAATTCCAGAGCGAGAGAGAATTCTAGAGAGAGAGAGAGGGGCTCGCAGAGGTGAGAAGTGGAGAATTTAGGCCACTTTCGGCAAGCTGCGGAGGAGACATGTGTCGTCAGGCCAGGTACGCCCTCCTCCAACCTCATTTAGCTTCGAATTCAATTTCCTAGAGCTTCCTTAGTCTTTCTGGATCGTTTCCATTCAAGCCAGAGGCCTCCTCTGGTCGGAATCACTCCCCGGACCTCGCCGTCGCCGTTTTCCGGCGATATAGGTGGGGGTGCTGGTCTAGGGCTTGTCCTTGGTCCTAGAACCCTAGGTCTACCTCTCCTAGCCTACCTCTTTCTTTTTCGCCCCTCTAATTCCCATTCCGATTGCTGTGGAGGTCTCCACCAGAGGATCGCCGAAATCGCAACGTTCCACCGTCACCAGAGAAGATGATCGGAGCAAGAACAAGAACGCACGCCTCCAGCCACTTCACGCCGCTCCGAGCCTCCAGTACTCCAGAGCCTTCAAATCCACACCACAACCTCTGGAACACGCCCACGACCTCGCTTGCCGGAGGAAAAGACGTCGACGGCAGGCAGAGCTCCCCTCTACGTCATCATCCACCATACTTGCTTCTGGAAGAAGAAAAAGGCTCCTCTCGATGCCCCGAAGCCTCCGTGACCTCCGGATCGCCGTGCCGTAGCTCCAGCAGTCTCCCTTCTTCCCCGACGCTGTCGTTGGAGTGCCTCGATGACAAGGTAGGTGGGAGGCCCACTCCCACCGTTGGAACCTCGATCCAGGCCATTGGATCTTCTCCCCTCTTCTTCTTCTTGCTTCCCATGGGGTCTGATCTCATATTAGACCACGGGAAAGACTTTGATTACCTTTCCGGCAGTCGTTGACGACGGAGCTTCATCGTCGACGGCCGCCGTTGTTATTTTCTTTTAAAAAATTAAAAAACATTTTTATTTTAATAAACTTCTAAAATTTCTGATTTGTTACACTTAGGTCCTTTTCTTTATTGCAAATAGATCCTTTTCTTACATTTAGGTCCTGAATCATTTTTCATAAATCGTTTGAATAAAGTTTTAACTGAAAATATTGCATTATGCTCCATGAGTATTCAAAATAATGTTCTCTAGGTTTAAAAGTTTAATAAAAACCCTTAGAGTTTTTTTTAATGCATTTTAATCCAATGTTTTTGCATTTAAGACCCAGAATTTTTTTGAAACCTTTCAGAATGCATATTTCTTTGGGTAAATTGCATTTTAACTCTTGAACATTACTGAAACTCTCCAGAATGCATATTTTTCTGAATAAATTGCATTTAAACCCCTGAACTTCACTGAAACTCTCTTGAATGCTTTGTTTTTCTGGTTAAATTGCATTTTAGCCCCCACACTTTACAGCTTTACACTGAATGCCTGTTTTCTAGGCTAAATTTATTGAATTGCCCCTGAAACCTTCATGAATCGGTTTCTTGCATATTTTACCATGAATTGCCACTGAATTGCTTTAAACGCATGTTTTAATGGCAGAATTGCATTTTAACCCCTAGGAAACATCAATTTGGCCAGAAATGTACATATTTGCACATTTGACCACAGATTTCTTCATAATTGCAAAGAATGTGTTTTCCTATGATTTGGGCTTCAGAATTTCAATTTTTATTTAGAATTTGGTTTTTTTGCACAAAGGCCCCTGGAATTCGTATTTTTACACTCACACATGCATTTTGCACATTTTGTCGCACTTTTTCATAAATTTTCTTGCCTTTTCTTTGCACATGCTTTTCTAGCTCTTTTCGAGCTTGGTTTTCTCGCAGTCTCCCGGATTCTTTTCAATTTTCGCATCTTTAGATTTGATTTGGCTTTCCATTGCCCGAGGGCGTACAGTAAAAGGCTTAACAAAGCCGACATGGTCTCGAAAAGAGGATTATTTTCCCCAATTTGATTTTCTCGGATTTTTCCAAATTTCAGCTGATTTGCAAGACGCTTTCCGTGAATTTCTTGACTTTCACGATTTTCCTCATCGCCCAAGGGCGTATAGTAAAGCGGCATTCTCGATGCCTACATTTGACCATCGGATTAACTTTTTCCCTTTATTTCATTTTTCTCTTTGATTTGGCATGTTTTCTTGTCATCATAAGCATACACATTTGGAATAGGCAAGCACACACCCATTAGACCATTGACAAGTAGGAAACCTAGAAAGACCGAGTTTTCTCTAGCGTATGGGGGTGCCTAACCCTTTCCCAATGCGTAACCAGAATCCTTACCTTTTCTTTGGCCCGCATTCATTTGTGCATTATATCCATTAGGCACGGAGCACACATGTTTTCTGCATCTTGTTTGCTTCTTGATTTTCTGGTGTGTTTGGTTTTCCTTGTCTTTCCATTAAAAGACTAGGTGGTGACTCCTTTTCTTATCCTTCCATGGTGTTTCCTAATCTAGTCTTCTTCTTCGGATTCACTATCTTCGTCGTGATCGTATCGGGGCTCCTCGAGTGCTTCCACGCACCTGGTAGGGGAGAGCCGTGCAAGGTTCCACCAGCATGGTCACACAATCCCTAGTGTCCTTGCCATCAACCTTTCAATTCCATTTATTCTTCATCAACACATTAGGTCATCTCTGACATTATTACTAACCCCATTTCTTCCTCACATATCATTTGCTAAGGGACTTTACTTTTTATATTTTTAGTTTCTGCTGCACTTATAGTAATATCGTTGCATTAGAGTAGATCATGAGGCAACTCCTGTGTATGTTTCATTATTATTTTTTTTAATGTATATTCCTAGTTTAATCATGATGCTACACTCACTCCTCATCATTTTCTTGATTAGTTCATTTTGTTTTGAAGGAAAGAAAGAAAATATTGAAGAAAAGAACGATCAATGAACTTACATGCATGACAACCTTCAATTAATGCTGGTGTTAGTGTTCAAGAACCAAAGGACTTACACCTACATCACATCTCCCCAAGGTGTCTTGAGGGCCAACCTTTAAGCAAATCGAGAGTGGTGGTCTCAATCAACGCTAGCGCATGTGGAGCGTAGAAGTCAAGAAAAAGATCCCTTAGCTTGTGTCCACTTCACCGATGTCTCGTACTGCATCTAATACCTCAAGGGTTACCCTACTACTAAGGGGAACACCTTAACAATGGGCACCTTTGTCACGTAAGCAAACACTACCAAAAGTTTTCTTTATCCCTTTCTTATCACCATTGGCCCTTAAAGTGACACTTCTAGGGTGTGCTTGGCCTTACTCTTTCTATTGTTGCCATTGATGGAGATGCCTCTAGGAATCCCTTGGCTCTGCTCCTATTGTCATTGTTATAATGGAGAATGCTTAACAATGTTTATTCTTGATCTTAAAGGTCTCATTTATTGGGTGCTATCTGTTGCCTTTGCCCTCAACTCTTGGTTCTTCTTGTAGGTCTTAACCCTAGTGTAAACACCTCGATTTTGCAACCACTTGTTAATGGATCCCTTCAGAAGAGCTTACTTTGATTGTGACAAGGTATTCCTAACACCTAAACTAACCCAACATCCTAAAACCTATCCAACACTTAGAACCCACTAAAAACACAAACCTAAGCCCATTAGTGGTCAAACATATAAAAAAACAAGCCAGAATCCATGCAACATGCCCAGTAATAGGACCATTGTGTCTCCCATATGTAGCCTACTACCATGGATTGGGCACATGGAAGAGGACCATTGTAACGTCCTTAATTTCTACAATAATTTTAAAAAAATTAAAAGCTAAATAGTAATATCTACAACCAAGAATTTGTGTGTGTTGCTACAAGACTCCAAACTATGTGCACTATACCAAACTCACTTGCTTGCCTGCATTTGTGACCCAAAACAACAAGAAACAAGTGTGAGTGACAAAAGTTACTCAACATGTACCCCATGAAAATGGTGAAAAATAAAACTATAATTATTTTCTTTTAAAACCATTTCTCAATCATTTTCTCCAAAGCCAACAACTCGGACCCAATAGGCCAAAAATCACGAAACAAAGGCGTACTAGGCCCAAACCACAAAAAAAACGGCCTACATCGGCAAAACCAAACAGGCAAAAGCTCTACCAGCCCAAAACTCAAATGAGGCCTTCAATGGCCAAAACCACACATAATGAGTTGGAAAGCCTGGCGCTAGGTAACTAATTCTAGCCACAAGAAGCCACCAAAGTGCACTGCACTGCATGGCATGCCACCCTATGTAGAAGCCGTGTCTTCCCTCGATTCTCCCACCTAGAGAACCCTTATAAAGCCAACCCCTCTTGGAAAGGTAGTTTTGTCTTTTAGGACATTACTAGCTACAAAGTGCATGTATCACCTGCACTAGCCATAATAGGGCACGCCTCCTCACGACGTCCTCCATATGGTGCTTAGGAGGGAGTCTCATACTTTCACACCCGACAACACTGGAGCCACAGTGCTTATGGCGACAGTAGAAGTATTATACCTCATCATCATGCCATAAAACACCTCAACCTATGAACCTCAACCTTAGCATTGAAACGATAGTCAAGGAGTCTCATACCTCTAAGACCCGACGAATCTCTACCTCAAGTATCTTGGCCCTTGACCTCAACCAGGGAGGCGTACCCAATCACTCGAGAATGTCATCACATTCCCTGGTCCCGACGATATGGTTCCACGGTCTCTCAACCCTCACATAGAAAACCAGAAAATATCATTTCCACAATGGGTCACAACATTCCTTGGAAATCTATTTTCAAAATCATTTTATATCTTTTTAAAACTAATTCAAAATCTCCATAAAACTGGCACATTAGGTGTCCCATAAGATCATCACTAATGGCCCACAAAATAGCCTCAAAAGGCTAGGTAAAAGACCTAGAAGAAATCCACCAAGAATCCATTTAAAAAAGCAACTGGGTTTGGTTCAACATACCCTTTTGGAATGGTCAATCGAACTAGGGCTCAGGGTACCCAAACATGAGACCAAAAACCAGCCCAAACGCCTGAAATTCCCAGATCCGATCAACTGAACCACAATGGTCAATGAAAACAGGTCAATAGTCAACATCTGAGGGATAGAATGGTAAACCAAACTGAGTTCGGTTGACCGAAACAGGCCGAAAGAGACCTTGAACACAACAAAACAACATACTGAAATAATTCGAAATGTTGTTTTCTAGGAAACCAGAAAACAAAACCCAACTCTGTCTGTCTCTTCTCTCCAAAATGGGAGTGACGGGTGGACCTGCAAAACACACACCACAAAATGCAACTAAAATATATCTTGTAGACCCTCGAGTTTACTCCAAAACCACACAAAC
Source organism: Posidonia australis (assembly GCA_024699735.1). Classification (NCBI taxonomy): domain Eukaryota; kingdom Viridiplantae; phylum Streptophyta; class Magnoliopsida; order Alismatales; family Posidoniaceae; genus Posidonia; species Posidonia australis. The sequence continues at coordinate 10,423 of JAMKQA010040560.1, forward strand.
AAAACTACGATCCATAAAGCACAAATCTTGGAATAAAATCACACAATCGGAGAGCGCAGAAAAATACAAAACCAAACCAACCACATTTATTGCCATAAATGCTACCGTAAATCACCATAAATTCACAATAAATTCTAGGAATGTAAATTTACCTAGATTTCATGCAATCCTAGTTTTCTACCATTTTTCGTGCTTTCTAATTCTAAGGGTGAGGTACATACCTTATACGTGACCTCAGACGACCCAACGTGGACCATTGGCACCACCAGTAAGCCTTCGACCTCAAGGGAAACTTTCGGAGCACCATCGCACTACCGCACGTCACGCGCTAGCCCTTGAGCACACCGAATAGAGGAGAGGGGAAAGAGGGGGAGGGAGAAATGGCAAGAGAGTGAGGGAGAGTGAGAGTGAGAGTGAGAGGAGGAGATGAGTGGGTGGAGGGAGAGAGAATGAGGAAGGAGAGGCAGTGGAGTGGAGGAGAAGGAGGAACGACGTATGCACAGGAAGGAGGAAACACATGGGGAAAGGAGGAGAGGAGTGGTGTCGTGCATAGTGGAAGACCCTGGCTTATAAAGCTAGGCAGAGGGGTAGGTAGCCGCGTGCATGCAACCATTTAGCCACGCATGTACACCAACGAGCCCACCCTGGCTACCTGCCACCCCAAAGCATTACACAAAACCAACCACTCACCCCCAACAACTGACTAACACACACATGGGCCCACACATGGACCCACAAGTATAGTGTCACACGTACAGTGCCAACCACGTGTGAACAAGCACAGGAGCACACACAAATAGTCGTCGGCCCACGAGGCCCAAGCTCAAAAACTACAAAATCACACAAATGGGCCTTGGAATAGTGTAACCATGCCGGCGAGGAGATTCCGCAAAAGAATGCGAAATCGGTCGGCAAAATCATGTCGAAAAAGTAAAATAAATGGAGTCGCCACCTAATCTATTATGGAAGACAAGGAAAACCATGTTCATGAAAAATCATGCAAAAAACAAAGACAAGTCTACGAAATAACCAGAATGCGGGTAAGGATCCCTATTACGCACGAGGAAGGTGTTAGGCACCCTCGCACGCCCGATAAAATCGGTCTTCCTTGATTTCACCTATGAAATG
>JAMKQA010040562.1:0-10733 GCA_024699735.1 Posidonia australis
CTACCTACTCGCTAAATTTAAGCGAGGACATTTCCTCGCGAGATCCCCGCTATATCTCCTCGTTATATGTTTACGAGGACATTTCCTCGCGACGTCCTCGCTACGTGTCCTCGTAAATTCTAATTTTTCTTGTAGTGATCATTCACTTTATGACCATTATCTATTATCATTCACTACTATGATCCTTTCATTTTTTACGTAAAACGTTTACTGAAAAATTTTGGATGAAAATACCCCTTTACATTTTTCTTTCCATCTCTCCCCTCCACCTCTCCCTTCTCTCTCTCTCAACTATAACAGTGATTGTAATAGCATTGATGATAATGACAGCAACAACAACTTCCTTTCCTTGTCTTGTCCTCTTCCACCTACACCTCCTGTTCTTCCTGGTCCTCCTTCTCCTTCATTGTCTACTCCTACCACAACGACAACAATGTTGTCATTTCCAAGATCGACCACTCTGTTTTCAATGAGAGCGATGATAGTTTTCAAGATCGACCGCTCCTTCTCCTTTTGACCTTGTCCCTTCTAAATCCACCTCCTTCACCATCACTGTCTCTTGCAGTACCCATGCGTCAATTAAAACAAAGGATATAACCGGTACTTTGGTGAAAATTAACACATTTATTTTCAACTATATTAATATAAAAAAGGTAAAGTCTAAAATACTAAAGTGACGTGTTTTAAAAAATCATAATAATAAATTAAAAATCTATAATAATTAGAGGTGCCTTTACATAATTAACTCTTAATAAAATGATAGAAAGTCCCATATCTCAAGAGTGGTGATTCTACGTCCAAGCGAAACCACATGGAATGATGGGATAATGGTTTTCACGTGTTGGCAGCAGCATCGGTCCGCCAAGTCGTTTGTCTTTTTATGAAGGTCCTTCACTCCTTCCAAGTCATTTTGCACGTTTCTATTTCAAGAGGGGAGAAGGAGAAACCAAATTGCAGCAGTGCATTTGGCAACTACTCTCCCACATTTAACCCATTAATCGTTTGATCCGTTAATCTTTATTGTATAATAATTGTTTGACTCATTGATCCGATCCAACATGTTAGAATAAAACCGATTAGCTTAGGTTACGAGTCAATGATAAAAAAAAGAAAGATTATAACCCAACTCGTAATCCATTACAATAAAACGGATTGAATTACGAATTTACCCCTAACTCAATCTGTTTAGTGATTTTTATGAGCCTAAATTCTATTTTAAGGTGATTCTGGTGGGGGAATTTGATGTTAAGCTTTTTTAATTTCATACTTAAGTTGGTATTACTAAGGTCGTACGTAACTGAACTAATTGTTACTATGAACCTATTCTTCTACTATGATGAGAATAATTGAAGCTCCATTTGGCAATCCATAGATTATCTAGAGAAGTATTAGATGAATAGTATCATACCATTAATACGATAATACATGGATAAAAAAATTATTTAAAAAACAAAAAAGAGGCCAAAAAAAAGAGAGAAGAGTGAGCTTTTGCATTATTATCCACTGATATCATTTGGATTATTAACTTTAACTTAAGCATTTTAAACTTATTTTTTGAGTCTGATGTTGTTATAGGTCAATTAAATCTGAATTGTTGGTATCAGAGCCTGGATCAACTTGAAATATAGAAACTAATTACTACGTTCAAAGGAGTGGGAACTATATTTACGATCCTACATCACCTGATTATAATTATAGATGTTGGATGTTCAAATAGGAGATATTGTAACCCTCAATATTTAGTTCTATATTATTTAAGGAAAAAAGTGTGACGGGCTAAATAAAAGGTAAGATTAACTATCATGTCAACTTTAACTTAAATATTTTAAGTCCAGTTGTTAGATCTAAAATTATTATAAGCTAGTTAAGCCTTGGTCGTTGTAACAACTACTCTCGTTGCATATTGTTATTATTCTTATCACATGTTATTACTATTGTCACTACTTTTTAAAATTATTCTTGTTGCATGTTTCTATAGATTTATTCTTTTATTGCATATTTTATTTTTTGGGACTTAGTAACTCATAATTCTATCATTTTAAGACACTTGTTTACCAATTTAGTCTACCACACTGACAATGTCCCACTAAAAAGTACATATAACCCACTAATATATTGTCAAATGAGACATTTTTATTGAACCAACTCTTTTGAATATTCAAATTTATGTCTATTTCCCAACTTATTTTTTTCAAACAAATTCTAGGAAAATAAATGATTTTTTATCTTTATACCCCTAATAAGTTTGACAATACTCTCAATACTCCTTTACTTCTCATATTTTTCATCATACCATTCATTAGGTCAAAATCCTTACTTCCATGCCCCTAGATTGATATATCATTAGTTGTCATCAACAAACATTAACCAATGTTTGGTTAAACCCAACCCAAGATAGTCAAATTACTATCTTACCCTAATTAACCCTAATGCACCCACTTATCACCATTCTTCTTCTTCTTCTTCCACTTTTCCCTCTCATCCTCACCATTAACACCACTTTGGCTGACAACCCTTGGTCCCATTGTAACATAATAACCTTGGGGTTGCACGTGTCACCTATGCATTTTGCTAGCATGTCTGGGAAGTGTGCTTTGTTGACGCATATTTAGTCGTGTGTTTTAGGTTATTTTTGAGTTGGAGTGAAGTAAGTTTCATTTAGAAGATTAGTATTCTACTTGGTTTCATATTGATGGTTGTAGTTAATCAAATGACAATTTGAACAAGGAACGTTGATTATGATTTATGAATGATAAAAGAATTCAATATGAATATGTGGAGTTTAATACTAAACAAGGAAATTAATGATCTTCTAGATGTATTTTAGTTTTATTTTGATTGCTTTGCTTGATGCCAGAGTTAGTCGAGAGATGCTACACATTTTGCCCACACATATGGGCCACGTATTCTTGGCCCGACAAGAAACTATAGCTTATTTTGAAGTTGTGTGTTTTGGTTTTCTTCAAAGAATTTTAATCTTTTCTTTAAAAAAGATTTGGAAAATATGGATAAAGAGTTTTGAAACGAATTCCAATGTTTTGATGACGAACCAAGAGGTCAAAAGGTTGTGCTGACGTGACCAAGAGGTACGATGATACTTCTAGATGGTTGAGCACAAGGCTAATGCTGAGATTCAAGTGTTTAAAGCTGGCAGAACAAGGAAGTTAGAGTCCTCTGTGTAGTTTGGGCATTAAGACTAAGGACGTCGAAAGAGGATACCTTGCGATATTTAGCCAGAACATGATATGCAAGTTGCTTCTGGTGACGTCTTTGAGTGAACAGTTGTCAGGATTCTTTGAGATCCAGAACGGGAGAACTCCTCACAAGGTGGCTCATCTGTAGCAGTGTAATGTGTTTCAACAGTTACTTGTAGGTCAGTGTTGATTACTTGGTACCGGACAACACTACAAGTTTTGAGTTTTATTTGGTTTGAGTGGTTTTGGCAAAGTGTGGTTGTTTAGTGAGACATGTTTCTAGATTAAAATGTGCATGGTGCTTTCAAGAAAAGAGTAAAAGGTTTTAAGACTAGCATGTTTAGGGTTTTTTCATCATGCTCCTGAGTTGATTTAAATTTTTTGTGTTTTTGGTTCTTGAGTGAACCACTGGTCGATCTACAATCAGAGGAACTATAGAACCTTTTGTTTGTATGGCTTGCATATTTAGTCAGCACATTTTTACTAGATTTGTGTTTTTTTTCCCCATAGAGTTTTGGTTTATTCTCATAATTTGGATTTACTATGGTTTTCTTATTATAATGGAATGTATACTGAATGACCTTTAGTAATCACTCACTCTTTTGTTATTGTTCTTTTTCCAGTGCAAAATATCAATGATTTCACGTTCTGATACATATAAACGAAATTACATGGCCACACATCACATGATCTTAAGTAGAATATTTGAATTTCTAATTCCAAGATTGTTTCTTTCAATTAATGATCATAGTTTTAGATTTATTATTGATTAATTAACAAATGATTAGATTTTAATTAAACTTCACAGTATATTAGGACATCCCTTCAACACTACCACCACACCATTGGGCTTATGGGCGAGTTAGATTAATGGACAACCCACTCATCACCACCATCACCATTTGATTGCGTTCTCTTCTGTTTTAGGAGGATTGAGAGGGGATTGATTGGATGTTAGATTGATGGAAGGCCAGGATTACTTCAAAGAAGTCTTCCATTTTGTGCCTCTCTTTTTTTCCTTTAAATGTTTGAATGATTTTGTGATTTAATTACGTGTAATGTTTGAGAAAGAGTTTATCTGGATTTGAATTGATTGAAGAACCATCGATTAAAATTTGAAAATCTATTTCTTTTATATTGTTGGAGGGGTTTATAAGCAAAATGGTCATGGGCTTTTAAGTAATTAGAAATCTACACGCCAGACGGCGTGTCTGGGAAACGGTATGAGCAGTACTTGGGTTAACACCCGACTTGAAGCCTTGGAGACATACAACCCTACTACAAGTAAAGATTTTAAACTCGTAGAGCACATGGAGAGAAACGTGAGAAGAAAGGATACCTGAAACATTGTCAGAGATATCTATAAGGCAACAAACCCGGAAATAAATTATGACCACGTGGTCGTACAGACGCCTAGTATACCTATTCTGTCTGATCTAATTCAGGTATATTATAAATTACCTAGGAGACGTGGACCAAGATGGATTAAATTGATTGTGTATGAATTATTAATGGCTCTTTTGCTTCTTCGTAGATAATTATATATGAATTAATTTTTTATGTTTCATGTGCAACTTATTAACTATGAATTCACGTACTTATTAACTATGATGTCTTATTACCACCAAACCTGGAAATAAATTATGACCTCATGAGCAAGAGGAGGGGTTGAGCCACAATTTGGTTGCAGTGGAAGGTTGATGACTTTCCCCAAGAGGAAGAGGAGGTTCAAATTAGAGGATGTAACGTAGATAAACAAAATGTTTGATGCAACAGGGGTATAGATACAAGTACCGTCTGCCATGCTACTTGCATACCATACAAAACTCTGAAATGATAATCCTACCATTGTCAATTGTCATGCTTAATTTGGGTTTACTCTTCTTCATGTACAATTACTATTATGCCCTTAACCTTCTTGCGTAATCACAATTCAGATGTGAGATTCTGATGCATAAACGACACATTGACAAAGTTGGAGTGTTCCCATGCCACATTGTCGTGTATGGTAGTCAATTGCTGTCCTTAAAAAGTGAAACGAAATACCTGCACAACAACCACGCAAGCTTTGACAGAACCACAGAAGCAAGGTTGAACAAAAACATGGGAAGCTCCTTATACCCTTTAGATTGGTATTTTGAAGATTAATGGTGATTCAGGTACGAATATGAAGAAGAATAGAGCTTATGTTGCTACGATAGCTCGAGATCGTCGAGGAAGAATCTCAATCAGCAGAGATTGAGGCGATTCCACCAGTGTTTCTTTTGGCAAATGCTGCCAATGATCAGATGATCCAATCTCAAATTGAGGGTGATGCGCGATGCCACCAGGACAATACTACATACAATGGATCAAGAGCTAGAGGATTCCTCTACTCATGCCTGCTGAAAAACAGGTTTTAAGCCACATCTGCACAGGTAATTAGATTATTTGGTTTTTTGGATCAACCCAAGATCTAAATATACCATGATTTTGTCTGGTTGTTTGCAGGAACAGTTTGGGAGTTACATCTCCTTGATACGCAAAACAAATGCAGAGTCGATGAAACCCTACTCGCTTGATCAGAAGCTCCTAAAAACACCACCATCTTGATCCAAAAATGGTCATAAGTCTACTTCGTAAAAGTGACTTCACTTGGTACGGTACATTTTTTCTTCAAAGGCTCACATGACTAGCTACTACTGTCCCAAAATGGGTGTTTGGAGTAAGCAGATAATAATTGCACATCTGGGGTTGATATGTGTTGCTGTGTATGTATGTACCGAATAACAACTGAAGGAGTGGGGGCGATTGCATGTGTATAGGAAAAATTAATCAAGATGCTTGTCCGCATTCGTTGGACCAACCATGCATTGTTTTTCTTGAAGGTAAAGAAGCAGAAGGGTGGAAATTAAAATTGTAAAAAAAAAAAGTGGTTCTGACTTCTGACAATATGAGATCTGATTCAACGGTATGTATTTGTTGTTAGAAAAAAAGGCAACTGGAAGACCAGGGCCCTGAAAGCTTGTCTAAATAGATCAATCTCGTGATTGTCAAACACTCGGTACATGTTCTTCTATGTAAGTTCAAATATGATTTGAGTTAAAATGAAATAACTAAAAGTAACAGACTATTTGAGCTGACTTGATGTTATAGTTACATGATTTTGGTCTCAAATTTGAGTCTCATTGGATATGACTTTTAATATATCCCTGAAAAAGTTGTGATTAGATTCTTAGGAATATTCTGATCGGAATATAACATTAGACAACGAGTGTATCCGATACTCCTCTCAAACTTTTGTTACCCTCACGGCCTCACCTTAATATGTGTACAGTTCTGTATGACACGTGTTCCTTGATCACATTGGATTTTAAGGATTTAAAAACACAACCACGTGCTTCTCTCTTGAGCAACCACCATCGACTTCATTGGTCCAGAATGCGTAATAACATGGTAAAAATGTAGCTAAAAGAGGATTATGTGCTTATGATTTTTTTGTTAAAAAATTTAAATTTTAACCGTCTATTATCACTTGAAAAATGATCAGACTTTTTTGTATCTTGTATGAGAAGTTTGAGAATTTGAATTCCACTGGACATCGCTTAAGACATTAGTAAAAGAAAATTCCAATTGTAACCCAACCCGGTCATGTCATCAACCGAAGCCCTCTTCCTAGCCCAAGCCCAGACCCATCCTGTCTAGAAGCCCAATCGTATCTTTCCTCCCACACCACCCCATCATCACTTCGCCGCCGCCACCGGCCCACCGCCACCGCCGCCTCCAACCCTATCCATCCACCACCACCACATATACACCCACCAAGGCCACCACCCGCATGGCCCTTTCCCCAACCGCAACATGACTTCTACCGACGTACCACCTCCATCTGGCCCGGCGGCGGCACCACCGCCGGCGCAGCCACCAAAGAAACCCTCCCCCGCCCAAGCCTGGTCCGACCACGAGACATCCCATCTGATCGCCGCCTACGAGGAGAAATGGTACTCCCTCAAGCGAGGCCCTCTCAAGGCCCAGCAGTGGGACGACGTCGCCGCCTCCTTGGCCTCCCGGTGCGGGTACGGGTCGCGGACGGGGACGCAGTGCCGCCACAAGATGGAGAAGCTCCGGAAGAAGTACCGTGCCGAAAGGAAGAGCCTTGGGACGTCCTACTGGATCCATTTTGCTCAGATCGATCGGATGGAGCGTGGGCCGCTCCCGATCTCCGTCCGCCCTCCGGTTCCTGGTCGAATTCCAAATAAAGATGAGAACTTTGATGGCGGTGGTGGTGGTGGTGATGGGAGTGAAGAGGAGGAGGAAGATGAGGTGGAGGTGGAGGATGAATTGGAAGAAGAGAGAGTTAGAGATGGTGGTATGAGGGGAAGCAATGGTTTCCATAATTGGGGGTTTGGAGAATTGGGTGTGGATGATAGGGTTGGGGCGGCGAAGAAGTTGGCGTCGGTGATGAGGAGGTTCGGAGAAGGGTTCTCGAGGATTGAGAAGAGGAAGATGGAGATGATGAGGGAGCTGGAGAGGGATTGGATGGAGATGGAATCCAAGAGGGAGGCAATGTTGATCGAGTCCGGGAGGTACCTTGTAGATACGATTACTGGAGCTTTTCACTCTGCGAAGAAGGCAAAGAAGATGAAGAAGCCACTGGGGACATGAGCTTGTAGGTGCTTACCTTCTCCTATGTCTATTGTCTAATTTTGCATATCTCGTTGTTTCCTTAACAGATTTTTATGTGCAAACAATTTCCTTTTGCTTTCAATCAGCGAGATTCTTATGGTAGTTTTTTTTTTTTTTTTGTTGACACATTATCAATACCCTTTCTGAATAATTTTTGCTAATTCGTGGTAGGGACACTTTATTCTCTTGTTAATTACTCTTGCTATCAGATGTTCGATTGTTCAATCCTAATAATTAATTTGCGTCTGTATTGTTTGCTGAACAGAGTATGGCATGTGACCAGTTTTTCCTATTCTTGGTTCTTTATCCTTAAAAACTGATCGTCATATGTAAGGAAAATAAAATCATCATCTTAACAGTCGGACTACCAATTCTTGTCAAGATACCTTGCGATTTTGTAGACTTTAATGTTCTTGTCTCAGTCATCTGTATCGTGTATTGAGGAGATGAACTCAAATCATGGTTGTAGTTGTCATTGTATAAATTATTCTGCTTGTCTGTAGAGATGTTGAGTTGGATTTCTTGATTTATTGTTGGGAGTTGGGACAAGTTGTATTCTGATTGTAAGTGACTTAAGTGCCTTATCCTTTGATTTTGCAATGCAGAGAAAGTGTCAAATAAGGCATTACATTAGTAAATTGGGTTTATTTTGTGTATACTTGGAACTTATATCAAATCTAAATATAGGAAGCTGTGTGTGGAAATTAATTTATCTAGATGCATCAAGCTAGAAAGTATTTGGATGATCAATTTTCAATTGAGGTTTTTTCTTTTTAATGCCGTGAAAGACAAAGGTGAGCATGTGCAACACCAAAGCACTACTTAGGAGTCAATTCTTTGCGTTTTTTTTTGTCCTGGTTGACATCTTCCATCTGATATGTATATTCACTATCCACTGACCAATTTTGATGAACTACTGATTTACAGTTTTGATGATTTTGGTGTTGATATAATTCTAGGCAGTAGAGTGCATCTCATTGCCATTTACTCCTGCTTTTATGTTTGTTTCTCGAGTTTTGACCTTAATTCATTTGAAGTATAGATATGTGTTTGAACTGTTTTTCCCAGATCCATGCCTTGTCATGGTAGAATTATTTTATAAAAAAAGGTTGTAATGAAAGAATCATTATAAAGGAGGAAAAGTACCATCATGGACTCCAAGTAAATGTAATTTGCCCATGTGGCAGAAAACTTCTTAAGTTAATGAATTATAGACTTTATCCCCAAGGATAAAGCTGTGCGTTCAAGTTTTGATTATTCATTATTTTCCACACAGGAGGATGATCTTTTTAATCGTCCTTTTTCGCATCAGGTTTATGTTTGGAGAAGTCATCCTGCTATGGTTTGAATCGAACCTTTCAGTCATTGACACAAAGCTGGTAAAGAGAAAGATCTTTGGGCTGGGAAACAGCGAGGTTGCTATGCTGAACTACCGGGTCCAAGTTAATGTAAAACTTTCAAATTCAACTTGTAATTATGTTGGTTAGTATGTCAATCGTGCTACGGACAGTGTTTGCTGCCTGACAGACTTCTTTGTTTATATTTAAGTATGACCATGGCATCACATTCGTTTACAAGCTCCCTCTTGCTTAGACCTGTCAATTAGGTTATATTGTCTTCTTATCGAGTTGGACTTATTGTGTTATCGTGTCTATTATTTTTTCACTGATATTTCTTGTATTTTAGAAAAATTATATTAGATTACTAATAATACAATAATTTGAAACATATATAAAATATATTTATATTTAATTTAGTAATAATATGCCTAATAATCCATTATTAATGTTAAACGTGTATTAATTAGATTCAATTAGTTCTAATAGTGTTTGATCAGGTAATAATTGTGTCTAATTATGTTAAAATAAAGTTATGTTTATTAATCATGAATCATATAAATATTTTAAAATAGTTAAAAAAAACTTATAATTAAACTTTATCGTGTTTTCATGTCATGTCATGTCATGTTGTGTTGTTTTATATAATCGTGTCGTGTCAAGAATCAACAGGTCTACTGTATCCATTTCAAGTAATAATTCAAGTACTCTTTACTCTTCTTTTTCAATCATAAGTTAATAAATTTCATCAAAAGAACTTCGACAACCTCCAACCATCTCAATTTCGAGGAGTAAAATTAAACTTCTTCATCATCATAGGAAGAGTATGTCTTGAAATATTATTAGCATGCAAAGATGGATGAGTTTTTTAAAACGATAGTTAATTGTTGACACAAAGATTTGAACCTTGGGGGGTATTATGGAGCCACGATCGTCTAATCAATTTAGCTACTTGAGTTTGTTAAGATGGACATATATGAAGCTGACCACATATGAACAAGCTGTAGAACTGAGCTGGTTTTTCAGATTCTTTCAGAAAATACCATGATTTTTTGTTTGAAACAACCGTCTTTCTTGATACTTAAGACTACTTTCATATGAGAATAGTTAAGAAACTGCATATTTTTGCTATTTTCGAGTATTTTGCGACCAAACTGTATGTGGAAGTGGATTTAAATTCTGTCGTTAGTTAGGTCCTATGCTTTAAGGAGGCCTTTTAGGGTATCCAGCTCAATTTTTACATCCATTTGTTTCCTTTTAATTCTATTTCAATTGTCAATTATGTCTAGGGGTGGGCACGATTCGGTTTGGTTTGGTTTGTGACAAAACCACAAACCAAATCATATAATTCGGTTTGAACAATTTTCAAACCGAACCGAACCATTTTATTTATTGAAATCGAACCATTCAAAATCGGTTTGATTCGGTTCGATTTGTGGTTTAACCATTTAATAAAACATATAGAAAAAAATAAAATGTTGATAGTGAAAAATGAAAGAATATAACTAAATATGAGATATAATGACAATAATCACAT
>JAMKQA010040566.1:0-10302 GCA_024699735.1 Posidonia australis
TTTAAATTCTTAACAGCAGATATTTACAATTCTTAAATATTGATTCAACATGCAAAAATTAAATCAACAATATCCTAATCTTAAATTCCTTATCAAAGTATGCAACAATATGTAAGATTTAAATTCCTAATAGCAATATTAATGCAATAATTTTTAAAATTTTGTTTTCTTGCAATATCCAAATTTCTAAACAGGAAATTTAATTTCTGAAAATTATTAAACTTTGTAACAATTTTCAACAAATTATTCCAGAAATTTATATAATGACTACTTAATTTTTCAACAAGTTTTGTTTCAGAAATAATGTACTTTGGAACTACAGATGTATTTTACTCAAGTAAATATCATTAACCCCCCCTCTCCTTTTTTTTTAATTTACTAATTAAACATGCAATATAACCGCACCACCCACCCTTCTAAGTAAAAAAAAAACTTCTAACCAGTGAAACGTAGGTGGGGAAGAGGGCAGAACAGTGGATGAAGCAGAGGATGTGCGTGGGCGGAGATCACGCGAGCACGGGTGTGCGGGTGGCCGCGGAGGCTGGTAGTGCAGACGGAGAGGCGCGTAGTGGTTGCGCTGACTGCCCGTGTGGTGCAGCACGATGGCGGTGCAAGGGTGATCGTGCGCAGGGGCGACGGACGACGGAGCGATGGCTCTGATACCACTATTAGTTGTCGATTGAGGGCTCCGACGAGGTGGAGTTGTTAGGAAATCAAGGTATGTATTTTCCGATGATTATTTCCCTTTAATTTCAATCATATTTATAGTGGAGCCTAAATGCCTCCACCACCCTCCGCCCCTACAACGGCTCCATCCACATTTACGTCGGCCATTTACTCCAGCGATTATTGTCATTAACATCAAGGATTTGGTGTCAAGTAATGGACGACCGTTACTTATTCCACATGAAACGGTGGTCTTCATTGACCACCAGCTCACATCATTTTTTTACAAAATGTTCAAAATTTTAAATTAAGTTTTTAAAACGTAAATAAAAAGATATTTCAAAAATTATGTTTATATTCAAATGCAAATACAAAAGACTTGTTTCAAATATATTAGTCTTTTTTATATCACTAACAAATTACAATAGTTTTTTTTTTTTTTTGATAATTCACAAAATTTTATTTGATCAGTGGACATTTTGGAGAGTTTCAGGTTTTCTCAATAAAATATAATAAAAGGCTACAAAATTTAATTTCATAAATATCACGTGCATGGCAGTTGCCATCCTTTGCTAGTGGGTTTAATTAAGGTTTAAGCGTTATGGCACTCGGCCTGCTCAAACGGGCCCAAAAATGTCTCTCTGGAAGCGGCTGCTTTGGGTCAGCAATGACGAACGAAAGCATGAAAACCGGAAATGTCAGCAACGACGAAGGCATGACACTCTGCCTAAGCTCCTTTTCATTTTAATGTATCGACCATTTTAGTTTCTTCTCCTTCATGTACAAATAGATGGAGAAGAGTCAAAGGAAAATAAGATTCATTTCATTTCATTTCGTGACTGTTTACAAGTTGCAGCAGGCAACTTCCATACGAAAGAATCATCTTTTAAAGACTATGAAAGCAGCATAAAAAAAATTACTGTATTAAGATGAAATTTCTTCTGTGGAAAACAGGATTCAATATCGATAGATCTTCTTCATGCATCGTATAAGATATGCTTTCAGTTGCTATCAAATTACTAAATATGATTTACATATGAGCAGATATGTCAGCAACGACGAAAGCATGAGAACAGACGAGAGTCTACTTAAGCTCTTTCCGGTCGTATGTGGATGTGCAGTTGAGCCTTTCCCACACCTCTCCTGCTCTCCAGAACCCAATTCTCCTTTCTTCCAAAGGTACATTTGTATTAATGTCTAATGGAGTTTTTTCTTTCGTATATCATAGTAAATCTTTTTGTTGGCATTCAGTATTTTGATTCATTAGTATGCTTGCTCGTCTAGTGTTTTCCACAAAATCATTTTGATTGCCTATTTGGTTCTTGCCATGGTTGCTTCCTAGACTCAGTTAGATGCCCTTTTCCTTGAAGCTTGAATGCCTGGGCACATCTAGTTGCCAGACCTCTTCCATGGAATACGTAGTGTAGACGAATGCTTGATGTTGCGTATTGATTGAAATTGACATGTTGGTTCATAAGACGTACGTTCCATCAAATTACGAATTCTCGATTGATCTTTGGGTTTTCTTTTGATGAGACGGTTGGTAGGCGATGAGTATGCATACTGTTGTGGACGATTGTCGTGGATGGGCTGCCAGGGATCCGTCTGGTGTTCTGTCACCCTTCACATTCAGTCGCAGGTATGATACTGAATCACGAACACTTTTGGCCTGTGTTTGATATCTAGCATCACATTATATAGATGGAGATAGGATTCTATGATTTTGCATTTTTTTTTTTGAATGTTTTTTGTATGACATAGGATTGTTTGGTTCTGAACTCCAGTTGGCTTGGTACAGAAAGCTGTTTAATGTTATGAGCTTGTGTTCAAGCATTGGTAGTTGTCATTTGCCGCCTCTCTTGTTTTTGCTGGTATTTTCTGTGATAAGTTTTTCTGATTAATCATGTAGGGCTGTTGGAAGCGACGATGTTTCCCTAAAAATCACACATTGTGGAGTTTGCTATGCTGATGTCTTATGGTCTAGAAATGGACATGGAGATTCGAAGTATCCGCTAGTTCCTGGGTACGATTCTCGATATGATCCAAATCAAAAGTTTGAACACTTCGGCTCAGCGTTATATATAACAACTGTAAACATGAAGTAATCAACGTATAAAGACATAATCTGTATGAGTTAAACTTCTTAATGGTACCGAGCAAATACTTTGAACTTTTCCTTGTTGTTGCTCAAGTTACCATGGCCTTGTAACCAAGATACGTATGCAACACACAATATCAGCAAACAAAATACTATGTACATGGAGATGTGAATTAAATTAGTGATGGGATATGAATCAGAAATTCTGAGTACTTTTAAAAGAGAGTAAGATGCTTTTGTGAGTAAAACGTCTCGAGGGATATGAATCACGTTTCATCGTTTTGAGAATGGAAGTATCTCACTGTTTTGTTTATGTTTCAGGCACGAAATTGTTGGTATTGTAAAAGCAGTCGGACCTAATGTGAAAAAATTCAAAATTGGTGATCATGTTGGTGTTGGGACTTATGTCAACTCATGCCGAGACTGTGAATATTGTAATGAAGGATTAGAAGTTCATTGTTCAAAGGGACCAACATACACTTTTAATGGTATTGATGTGGATGGCTCCATTACAAGAGGAGGATACTCCAACTACATAGTTGTCCATGAGAGGCAAGTCATTTTATTGCTCATCTCTTCCTTATTTTCATTTTTCACAGCAAATCATTTTACTTTAAAGATAGAGAATATGTATAACAGTGCCATCTCCTCGGGTTAAGTAGTCACATATTGTTAGCCTCCATGATGGCCCAGCTTGCATATGCACATCTCTGGTCAAATATTGTCCCCATTACTTGCCTTTAGTGATCACATTCTACTCATATATATGCACCAAATGGCCCAAATAATTGCATATGTCATGGTTCTGATTTTGTTTTTTAGCTCTTCTCAAAGAGATAGGCATGCTTAAAAGCTAACCTACTCTCATTTTAAACCCCAATTACCAACACGATTTTTTTTAATATACTTTTAACTGATTAACTGTTTGATAATTAATATGTCAACCATTTATCATACAACTTCCTAAATGATACAAGCCTAAAGAATATCCTAAAACACCACTTGAAAAGTAGAATATATATAATATGGAGTTTGAATTGGTAACGCTACAATTTTTTTTTTTTGTTAACAGTTGAGATAGTAAGAAATGAATTTTTATACATGTCCTAAGATTCGAACCTGGGACTTGTGACGAGTTTAGAGTTCTCCCAGCCACTGTGACAATGAGACATTGTCTTAACGCTATAAATTTTATGTTCATAAAATTTCAACCTTATGAGACATCAACAAACTTAAACATTACTTTGCATCAATAAGTGTAAGTTACCGTACTCATAAAATGAGCCTTTCAATAAGCTCATGCATTTGCTCTGAACAAACATCAATTAAAAAAAGAGTTTGCTTTACATATTATTTTTATGGTATTGGTTTTATTGTTATGCATTTTATGTTTGGTTTGAAATTTTAGTTTGAGTTAGAATCAAGGTTTTAAATGTTGGTTTTGTGTCAGAGTTCAGGTCAATAAAAAGTTCGACAAATATAGGAAATGTGTTGGACATTGATGGAAATATTGATGGAAATGCGGTATATTTATAGAAATTCATGGAAATGGTTAAAAAATTTCAAATTTTTCTATTTGAAACTCTACGATATGTTAAAGTAAGCAATAATCTACATCTAGGGCTACTTAAATCTACCTTGTAAACATGTATTACATTAAAATACGTTACACAAGCTTAATATAAATATCTTAAAGCATAAATAATATTTAAAAATACTTAATAAATGTATAAATCATACATAAAAAAGCTTAGTATATACTTAAAATGAATAGTTCTCACAACATTTAATATGAAGAGAAAATAGAGATGAGAGAATACTCAAGTGATGGAAATGTGGAGTTTGATTGAAGACCATTCTAGATGTTGTCACTTCATAGAGTCCACGAAAGTCTTAGTTATATTAGTATACGTATTTGTATCTTATTCCCGACATTAAGTTAGGAGAAGTAAGTAGCAACGAGTCAACAACAAAAGGAAGGACGAAGATCTATTAATTTTTAGGTAAAATTTTATCTTTATTAGGTTAAATCTATGTATTTTTAGGTTAGATTTATTTAATATCAAGTTATTAACGTTAAAATACAAAAAGAACATAAAAATAATACAAATATTATATATATAAACCTAAGATCTATGCATTTTTATGCTAGATCTAAGTAATATACCTAAGATCTACATTAAACAATAAATCTAAGTTCAATATCCAACAAAGAAGAACACAGTAGGTCAGGATGACATCTGCTTGCAAATGTTGACCATGTTAGCATTAAAAATTGTGAATGTCGGTTGACACATGATTTTCATGTGTAAAAATTTTGATGTGTTGGGTGACTTATTTAACTCACATGATTTAGGATGAAAATTTCCATCGAAGTCTCGTATATAGTTTTAAATGTCGGTTTCATGTCGAATTTCAGTCCGACAAAAATAGAAAATATGTAAAACATTGAGGAAAATGTGGTAAATTTACGGAAGTCCACAAAAAAGGTCAAAAAATTTCAAATTTCAATTTGAAGCTCTAAGATAAGTTAAAGTACGCAATAATCTATATTTAAGGCTATTGAGATCCACTTTTTAAACATGTATCACATTAAAATACGTTATATAAACTTAATACAAATATCTTAAAGTATAAATAGTACATAAAAATATTTAATAAATGTATAAAGCATATTTAATAATACTTAGTTTATATTTAAAATGAAAAGTTCTCACAACATTTAATATGGAGAGCTGGTAGAGTTGAGAGAATACTTAAGTGTTAGAGATATGGAGTCTAACTAAAGATCATCCTAGATGATGTCACTTCACAGACTCCACAAAGATCTAGCTGATTTCTTTATAGAGTTGTCCTCAACCTGAAATGGTATACGATTATATTGATTTTACTAATTCTATAGATTTTATAAAATTATTAGGTATTATTAAATTAGATCTATGTAATGTCAAATGAGATGCATGCATAGGAACTTAAGAAAGGAAAGAAGGAAATTAAAAATAAACACGTCTAGTACATGTCAACCTTAACTTTAAAGGACACATCTAGTTTGTGTCGATGGAACAAGTTGACGTCCGAGCATGTGCACGACAGCGTAAGCTGTAAGTTGCTTTAATTTTTTTTTTACTTTGTTTGGGTATATATTGCATGCCAATTTTTATGTTATTTAAAATTACATATTATTTCTTCTTTAAGCTTGATACTTTTCTTTAATCATTAGTTCTGGTTATTTATTTTTTTTGTTAATAGTTGAGATAGATATATATTTCTTCGGCATTAATGTCAGATAAGAAATACAATGATGTCCAAAAAATATTACAATTTCAGAGACTCTGAAGCCAGTAAAATAACCCAAATGGTATGATGTGTTTCATATTTACTTCTATGTTCCAAAATGAATCAAAACTGGTACACCTAAGTATAAAGTCCAAGAAATTAAATCGAAGTATAGGGTCAGCAATGCTGGTCAATCCAGCATGAAATCCTGGGCAGCCTCTCCTTGTAGTGCAGAAGGAGATGGAAGAGAGAGTGGTGCCTCAGATTTCTGGTTATTGCATGGTATGTTTGAACCATGTGAATATTCTAATTTTTGCGCTGGGGAGTACATGGATTTCTAAGTTCTAACAGCCAATACTCAACTTTGATGTGGAATGCGTTGTGGTCCTTCTCCTTGCAAAATTTATAGAGATGGATGTTTCAGTCTCTCCTAGTCATACTCCTTGAGCATTAAACTCTTCTACTTCATTACTCTGAATCTTTCTATTATTTTAGAAAAAAAAAAACAGATGTTATTTTACAATTAAGTTCTTGCTTGTTTGGTGAAAGTTTTTAAGGTCTAATTTTCTGTGCTGTGGTTTAAGCAACAACATAAATAACTTTTTTTCCATTACTATAAAGAAAATTGTAGTTATATACAAAAGAAACAGGGATAGTATGTAGGAATAGTCACAACAAAGTAAAGTGGCGGCATTATAACTGTAGTTCTTTTTTATCTTTACCCCTGAAATGATGCCAATTTTTTTTATATTCATTGCTGAAATGATTTACATTATTAGTTTGAGCTTACATTGTTTAAATCATGCATTGCATGTGATTGCCTTTCCGACTCTCTCAAAACATGTTTTGATGAAATCAGCCATGTCATGGTAACAGGTACTGTTACCGGATACCTGATGGCTACCCATTAGAGAAGGCAGCCCCTCTGTTATGTGCTGGAATCACTGTATACACTCCTATGATGCGTCATAGCATGAACCAACCTGGCAAATCTCTTGGGGTCATTGGGCTTGGTGGCCTTGGTCATATGGCTGTGAAATTTGGCAAGGCATTTGGTTTAAAAGTAACTGTATTCAGTACTAGCATATCTAAGAAAGATGAAGCCCTGAATCTCCTTGGAGCAGATAACTTTGTGGTCTCATCGGACAACCCTCAGATGGAGGTAAATATCAATTGTTAGTTGGATTCCATTGATGTTCATCTTACATGTCTTCACAGTGTATGGGACTTTTTTCCTTTTCTCTTTGGATGCTTTAAATTTAAAACTACTCATTAACATAAAAAAAAAAAAAAAACATTGTGGTTAAAGGCACTGGCAAAGTCCCTGGATTTCATCATTGACACTGCCTCTGGAGATCATCCTTTTGATCATTATATGTCACTCTTAAAGATTCATGGGGTTCTGGTCTTGGTGGGATTCCCCAGTGAAATCCGACTCAGTCCGGCTTCCCTTGTTATAGGTATCCTCTATTTCCTTTTGGTTTCTTCTTTGCTGAATCTTTTCTGATGGAAATTGTTTCTGTAATCAAGAATCATACTGACGCATACTGTGTGTACCATTGGCAGCGGCAAGAACCATTACAGGAAGTGCGGTTGGTGGATCAAAAGACACGCAGGAGATGCTAGATTTCTGCTCTGCCAAAAAAATATACCCCGAAATTGAGCTCATTGAAATCCAGTACATAAATGAGGCACTTGAAAGACTTGTGAAAAGGGATATCAAGTATCGTTTTGTAATAGATATCGAGAATTCGTTGCAGTGAAAATCCGAAGAGGCTGCTGCTTTATGTGGTCAATCTCCATTGCCATATAGGATTTTGTCTTCTTGTCATAGTTTGAACAACACTTAGGTTACGTTTGGAATTACTTCTAGATGGTTTCTGGGTGATTAGTTTTTAACAAACTATGTGAAATGACTTTACAATCTATAGCATTTATGATAAATTATTTTTAATTTCCATCATTATTTACATTCATGACATCAAATTTTTTTTTTTTTGGTAATGGTAAGTAGTATTAGTAATCAACCTCAAGGAAAAAGATTCAAGGGGATCAAGAGTCCAGAATTCATATAACATAATACAGAAACAAAGAAAAGATGATAAGACAATGTTCTTGCCAGTAAGATACAGACCATCCAGCAAAGCTGGTAAATCAAGTTCATTTTTTCTAAGGAAATAGAATAAAACTACTGTCCCATATCAGCAGCAGAGACAGTCTTTTGCATATTAGCGTCAGTGGAAGGGTGAGAGGCATCCGTAGTGCAAATGGAGATTTAATTCGCAGACCATGCGACATTCATTGAAGATAATGAATTCCTCAAATCCTCCTTTTCAAACCATGGAGAAAGAGTATCTAACTATTGATTCATTAATCTAATGACATCCCAAATAATAAGATAAGAAGGCTTAGAAGAACCACGGAAAATTCTGTTATTTCTTTCTTTCCAGGTCAACCAGAGGATAACTTGAAGCAAAACATACCAGCCACGGTATTTTAAAGAAAATCTAAGAGCAGGTTTATGCTGAAACAAGTAATGCAAACTATAAAAGCCAGGGTATAAGTGAGAAGATATGAAAAATTGCCATATCTGGGAAACATATTCATAGAACATGAATAAATGATTATTAGATTCAATATGTAAGTCGCAAAAAATACAATTTAAAGATCCAGTCCAACCTCTTTTGGCCAACTTCTCTTTAGTAAGATTCTTGTTATGAAGTACAAGCCAAGAGAATAGTTTAACCTTAAGCGGAGCCCAGGTCTGCCAAATTTGCTCATAGAAAGTGAATCTCAGTCCACCATCATTTAATTTATTGTAACAGGACTTAACTGTATAATTAAAAGTGGAGGTAGGCATCCAGGATAGGATGTCCTTCTCCTCCTCCAGGAGGGTAGAATGGATGATGGGAACCAGCAAATCAAGTTATGATTGCAAAGTATAACACTGACTTAATTGTACTTTAGAGAGATCAATCAACTTGCTAAAGTCCTCTCCAAATAACTCATAGATTTGTTTGATAGAGGCTTTCCTCCATCTGTTAACAGTATAAAGTTCAGGGAAAAGATATTTTAATTTATTCTCATTCCGCCAATTGTGTTCCCAGAATAAAGTATCTTCCCCATTTCGCAAATGGTGAAAAGAGAAACAATTAAGAATATTAAAACAGCTTTTAAGGCAGAGCCACAAAGGGGAGCAGTAGTTTGTGGAGGTGTTTAATATAGCCCTAGGCCAAAGGGAATTCATGTACCTAGTATTCACTAAATCTTTCCACTTGACATGACAATCTTGTGAGAATAATTGCCAAACAAGCTTAGTTTTAAGTGCTAAGCTAAAATTACTGAGGTTAATAATACCCCAGCCATTATGCTGCTTAGATCTACAAAGTAAACCCCATTTGACTAAATGCACCCCTTTCCGGGCCGAAGGATCAGATTTCCAAAGGAAGTTGTTCCTAATCCTGTCAATATCTTTCTTAACCTGTCTAGGCATGTGAAGTACCGACAAGAAATAAGTAGGAATGATTGATAAGACTAAATTAATCAATGTCAGCCTGCCTCCAAGAGAAAGAAAATGTGCTTTCCAATGGGATAATTTAGAGGATAGCTTCTCAATAACTGGAGTCCAGTCTCTACGCGTGGCTCTCCTATAATGAAGAGGCATACCCAAATATGTAATAGGCAGCTCAGCTGACTTGCAACCAAGTGAATTACACGCATTATCAATTGAGTCTTGGACTACCCCTATCCCAGTAAGGGATGATTTCGTAAAGTTGATTTTAAGCCCTGAACAAGATTGGAAACAACAAAGAATGCGTTTAATATTCACAATATTCTCTGCACTATCAGCTAGAAATAGAATGGTATCATCCGCATATTGAATGTTTAACACATGGGGACCCCCATGTGGGAATTGGATGCCTTCTATAAGATTGTGATTCAATGCTAACTGTAACATACGATTCAGGACATGAGTAGCAATGATGAAGAGCAAGGGGGAGATAGGGTCCCCCTGTCTGAGCCCTTTAGCAGCTCCAAAAAAGCCATGGGATGTACTATTGAGTAGTATAGAGAATTTTGCAGAAGAAATACACATTTTGATCCAAGATATCCATTTTCCCCCAAAGCCTAACCCCTGCAAAGAGTCTAGTAAGAATTCCCAATTGACATTATCGAATGCCTTCTCAAAATCCAGCTTCACAATGAAGCCAGAAACCTTAGAAGACATCATGAGGTGAAGAGTTTCCTGAGCTACAAGAAAA
>JAMKQA010040567.1:0-12781 GCA_024699735.1 Posidonia australis
CCCCAATCACTTTCTCCACCTTCTCTGGTCTCCCTAGTGCTCCATGGCTCATCGGATCGCCGCTCCATCGCTTGCAGCAGCCAGCACGTCGATCGCCAGAGAACGTACCCAAAGCAGCCGTCGCTGGAGAAGACGACCCCTCCAGAGGAGGAGCGTGTGGTTCCCGCCGCTCCGCACACCTCCGAGGCTCCAGTAACACTCCTTCATGACCCGCAAAGCCTTTGGAACCACCAGGACCGCGCCACAAGCCTTGGATCACTTCAGCAGCGTCGCCTACCGGAGGAAGCCACAGCGGCGACAGGCTGACTGCCTCCTTGCTCCACCAGCGTCTGCACCGCTCTAGAGGAAGCGAGGATGCCCCCAAAGCATCCCGCAGCCACCAGAAGCGTTGCCTCAGCCTTCGGAGTCCTTTTCTTCCCCAGCACCGTCGCCGGAGTCCTGCGGCGGCAGAGGGGATGGGGTGGCCATTCCCACCGATGGATCCCAAATCGGAGCCTCTAGATCTTCTTCTTTTCCTCCCCTCTAGCTTTTTGTGGCCTCCGATCGGGCTTTGTGATGCTCTGGATGAGCGTCTTTGGCGGTCGCCGATGGTAGAGCTTCGTCGCCGTCATCTTCCTTTTTAATAAATAAAAACATAAAACATTTATTTTAACAAAATTTAAAACTTTTAATTCTTCTTACATTTTTGTCCTTCTTTTATTACATTTAGGTCCTTTTATTACATTTAGGTCCTTTCATCATTTTTCTTAAATATTTTGAATAAAGTTTTAACTGAAAATATTACATGTTTTACCCTGAACATTTCAAATAATGTTTTCTGAGTTTAAAACTTTAATAAAAGCCCTCCAGAGTTTTTTTAAATGTATTTTGTTTCAGACAAATTGCATAGAGGACCTTGGATTTCCTTGGAGCCTTCTAACAGTTCATTTTTTTCTGTAGAAATTGCATATCAACCCTCATACTTCTCAAAATGTTTCTGAATGCTCATTTTTGATGGTTTATTTGCATGTAAACCCCTACATTCTTCTGAAATCATCCAGGATGCATGTTTTTGCTGGTTAAATTGCATTTAGACCCCTGGACATTATTGAAACCTTCTAGAATGTTCATTTCCTTGGTTTATTTGCATTTAAACCCTTGGACTTTTTGAAAACTTTTCTGGAGCATGTTTTCTCTGGGTAAATTGCATTTTAACCCTTTATCTTTACTGAAATTCTTCTGGATGCTTTATTCTACTAGAGAATTCGCAGTTTAGCCCCTATACTTCATTGATTTTACTCTGATTGCCTGTTTTAGGGGTAAAATGACTGTTTTGCCCCTAAAACTTTCTAGAATTTTTCTGAATCATTTTTTTTGCATTTTTACCCTTATTTTATGTAGAATTGATTTAAATGCATGTTTAGGTGGTAAAATTGCATTTTGGCCCCTAGGAAACTTCATTTTGACTAGGGATGCACATTTGACCCTAGAATTCTTCATAATTGCATAGAATGTGTTTTCCTATGCATTTTTTGATGATTTGGGCTTTCGAACTTTAGTTTTCCTTGAAATTTGGGTTTTTGCACAAAACCCCCATGATTTTTCATATTTGCATTCACACTTGCATTTTGCATATCTTTTCACATCTTTCCGCACAAGTTTTCATGTCTTTTCCTTCCTTGCTTTGTGCACGCTTTTCGAGCTTGTTCCAAGCTATTGTTTTCTCATTGTTTCCTGGATTTCTCCAGCTTTTCGCCTTTAGATTTGTTTTGGCTTTCCATCGCCCGGGCGTGCCTAACCCCTTCCCCATGCGTAACCAGAATCCTTACCCTTTCTCTGGCCCGCATTCATTTGTGCATTGTCAATTAGGCACGGATCACACATGCATTCTGCATTTTGTTTTGTTTCGTGATATTCTTGTGTTTTTTGGTTTTCCTCGTCTTTCCATTAAAAGACTAGGTGGCGACTCCTTTCCTTATCCTTCTTGTCTTCCTTTGGTGTTTCTAGGTCTTGTCTCTTCTTCCAGATTCACCATTTTCGCCATGACTGTATCGGATCTCCTCATGTGTCTCCGCACACTGAGTAGTAGGAGAGCCACGCAAGGGTTTGACCGGCATGGTCACGGGAACTGGCGACTCCGATGGGGATAACCAGATTCTAAATTTTCATTTTGGTTTCCCTACTTGTCTTTGGTCTGTTTACATTATGCTTGTTTACTTGTTCTTATTTACTTGTGAATATCTTACTAAGCATGCCTTTTTGCCTTCTACACTGTTGCTATGCCACTGCACATGCACTTGACCTAATGCATGCTTTGTTTGTCGATATTTTCGTTTTACTCACTTACTTGAGCACAACACCGGCACATGCCATGTTTACGCCTCTTGTTTGACTTTTTGGATGCTAGAATTGTGTGCTTTTCTCCCTTCTTGTAGAATTTGCCATGATTAGAAGAGTAAAGACTTGTTTGCCTCCCTATCTGGTTAAAACACACAAATTCAGACAAACAATTAAATAAGGCATAACTAGAGACAAATGATCATAAATTCCCTCAAGTTAAAACACACAAACTCAGTGGAACAATTAATAAGGCTTAACTAGAGATGAACGATCATAGTCCCCTCTGGTTTAATAAAATGCAAGTAAAAGACACCAAGGCATATCGCATGATTGATCATTTTAGAATGCATGCATCTTCTCCTCTCGGTCTACCCATAGTTTGTGAAGGATGATTCTGGCAGCCCGTTCTATTGCTTTGGCGTGGAACGTGTTGTTACTTTGTCCCCCCTTGTTTGGGGTCGTGTCGGTGCTAGTAGAGGGTACAACTCCTTGCTACTGCAGGAGACGAGGCCACCTATGCACCACTCATTCACTACTTGAGCTTTGGCCAAGATTTAGAATGGGGACCGTACTTTCTGACCGGAGTAGAAACCCAAAACCCATGAGTGCGTGCCATATGGTCAACTCCATGTGGGATATGCATGGTGAGAGAGAGCATGTTAGCTGCATTCTTGTGCATGTGTGCCATTCATGCGACCGTAACAAACAACTACATAGCTAACTTATCTGCTTCTGTTATTGTCTTATCTTCTCTTTCCTTCTCTTTTCACTGACACTTAGGGTTTCCTTTCATTTTTGCCAGGAATTGAGTTCTTTGCAAAATCCTATGTCTGAGCCTGGGAGTTCCTTTCTATGACCTCATTCCCGAGGTATCATTCTCGACTGTCTGTTCCTGAGCTTTCGTCACTTTTCGACGATAGCTCCTCATAGGCGTCGTCCTTTCATCTGCAATCGCTGCCCGATCCTTACCCGTTCGCGGTCCATCATGGCCCAGCGAGCTTCTAAGACTCTTGCACCTGCTGCCCTGAAGGGGATTCTTGTTGTTGCCCCTCCTCATTCCTTTGCCTTGACATCACTTACTCCCTCATCACTTCATAGAGGCTTCTTCCCGGCACTTGGAGCTCCTCGTCCTCCGATTTCAGGACACTGGCACACTGGTCTGGAGCCTACAATGAAGGTAGTTACTGTAACGACCTCTAGGGTATTTGATTTGACAGTGCCCTATTCTTTTGTTGATCCTCACTCATTGGATACTCAGTTTGCTACGATTGTCTCTTCGATAGGGATCCAGCCTACAGCCGCCTTGAACTTCCATCCCCCTCTGACTTCCCTACCGCTTACTGTTTCGACCCTCGGTACTGCTTGCGATGGTTCAGCCACCATACAATCTCAGCAGCTTCTGGCCCTTGCTCAGAGGCTGCAGAACATGGCCTTTTCCTTGGATTCCACCTTGACTGCGCTTATTTGTCCCGTTCCTGAGGATCCTGCTCTGCCGGCTCAAGCACTGCATGAAGCACCAGTCACTCCACCTCTGCAGTTGTCGCCACAGCTTCCTGCTGTCCCGACAACGGGTGTAGCCACTCTGCCAGTAGCATCATATCCACAGCATGCACAACATCTTCCTCCGACATCTGGTGGTCAGCCTCTCGGGCTAACGGGAGTTCATCGGCCACCGAACCCAACCATATTGGTTCAGTAGCTGCTTCTCCCACACACAACTGCACGCACCGCACAGCACAATATTTCCTTACCCGTGCATCAAGTTCAGGCATCCACATACACTCCACCACTGGCACACACACATGGGTACACTGGTCATCTTGCCACAGCACCAGGTGGTGAAATAATAGATCTGGAGAAGCACATGTGTGCCACAAACACAGCGTAGGCGGCACCTGCCCTGGCTGCACACTCGATGTCAGCAGTAGCACGTAATGTACTTTATGCCAGGATAAACGACCTAGAGAAAGCTCTCCGACAAGTGCAGGGCAGGGACCACCAATCTTTCTCATTCCGGGACCTCTGCTACTTTCCAGAGGCAATACTCCCACCGAACTTCCATATCCCAAAATTTGAGAGATACAACGGGAAAGGCTGCCTAATTCCACATCTTAGGGGGTACTGTGGCGATCTCGCTAAGCTCCAGGCTTACGAGAGGCTTCTTATTCGCCTCTTTCAAAAAAGTCTCACTGGTCTGGCTTTGAAGTGGTTCACATCTCTAGATATGGCCACCATTAGGACTTGGAACGATCTGAGTCAAGCTTTTCTGGAGCAGTACTCCTTTAATCTCGACATGGTTCCAAAGCACGAGGACCTAGTTGCAACAAAGCAGAAGCGCCACGAGTCGTTTGGGGAGTACGTCGGGCTCTAGCGAGCCCTCACATCACAAGTGCGCGATAAACCCTCTGACGAGGAGTCTATCGAAATTATTATTTGAGGAGCTCAGCCAGCCACTGGGGCCCTGCTTAGCATTCAGCCTATCACCACTTTCTCTACCCTGATTAAAGCTGGCACCCGCCTAAAGGGTTCACTCAATAGAGAAAGTTTCCCTGAGCTTGCGGCATTTGCCAAGCAGACGATGGCTTCTGGCGAATCTAGTAACACTAATAATGGCAACAATAGATCTAACACTGGATTCGGTCAGAACAAGGAGTCAGCTAGGAATGCTGTGGCGTATATAGGAGCCCCTACTATGCCAGTGAATGTGGTGAACCCGCCATCTCGTAATTAGGTCATTTATGCACCTACACCTAAGGCTCCACGCACATCACAGATCACAACCACTGCTGAATTGATCTACCAGCCAGCACTGGCAAGGCAAGGGCGTTACCTGGGACCAAGGCGGTCACCACGACCTGAGAGAAACTTCAAACCTCTGATTGAGCCGCTAACTGTTATATTTCCCAAGGTAGCGTCATTACTGAAGCTTCCAAAAATACACCCACCGCCAAACCCGATTCCACCGTGGTTTAAGGCGGATTTATTCTGCAGTTACCATAGAGTCACCGGGAACTCTACAATAATTGCTACACACTCCAGAATGCTATTCATAATCTGGATCCACATCAGGAAACATAGTTAACCATTAACACTCAGGAGGCAGAGCCTAGGCACACTGCACGAGCACCCCACACATCTGCATCCACATCAGGAAACATAGTTAACCAACCACTGCCTGAGCATGCACCGGGAACTTCGAGAGTCCATTCCCTATCTTCGGGTGAGGTCGAGCCTTTTGATCCTTCTCGCCTCATCCATGATGTTTCAGAGCCCATTTCTTATCAACTGAGTCAGTCTTTTCTTGATACTATCAATTCTACTATGAACATGATTCAATTGACTGCTCGACCAAGGCGCGCGGCTGCCAGACCCACCATGCAATCTACCCCACCAACAATCTGTTTGTTAGCCAGACCAAGGCCTAATCCTGCCCATCATGAACCACAACCCACTTTGCCAGCTTCAATCCCTATAGAGCTAAGAGCCTGTGCTCGTATGGTCATCAACCTAACACAAGACACCCATCGCATGCCCTACAGTTACACCACCGAAATGTGTGCAGAGGTAACGCAATCAGGAAGGGTGTACATGGCCCCAGCCCTCGCAAACAAAACTAGCCAGCCTGTGTCCTCATCTTCCCAAGCTAGAACCCACCTTCCTGGTCCAATCCCTGAGGAAACCACCACCAAAGTTAACCCTGGCCCTAGAACTGATGCACCAATGGCCAACATTACTGCCTAACTGAAGAAAATTAAGGCAGGCATTTCTATCTGGGACCTCATCCACACCTCAACTAAACATAGGGAAGTGTTCCATAGAGTCTTCCAAGCCGCCCATGTTTCCTCAACAATACAACCCTTAGCTTTGGAAAACATGGTGGGAGTTATAGCTGCGCCTGAGGTCATTCCCTTCTCTAGTTCTGAGCTTCCTCCGGTAGGGACAAATCACAATCAGCCCCTTTTCATTGCGGAGCAATATCGAAATTCCCACATTCCTCTTACTCTGGTTGATAATGGTTCCGGTTTGAACGTCTGCCCCTTGCGGACCGCAAGTTAGGTGGGCTTCAAATCGGAGGACATTACTCTGGCGGTGAAGGGAATGACAACCTTCAATAACACGCACCATGATGCATTAGGGATTCTGACCATTCCCTTAATCATTGGCCCTGCCCATTTCGAGGTTGAGTTTTATGTTGTTGACCTCGAACCATCCTTCAATCTGCTGCTTGGGCGTCCTTGGCTCCACAAGCATCAGGTCATCCCCTCAACCCTCCATCGTATGATGAAATTCTGCTGAAACAATGACATTGTTGTTGTAATGGTGGAAAACCTCGAAAAGGAAAAGGTTTAGGTGGTCTCTTCAGTCTCTTCCCATACTGGCCGCTTTGATTCTAGACCCTATGGTATGCTTTACCGTGTTGACCGTTTTGAATTGGTCAATTTTTATTCCTATTCTCGAGTGCGCCAGCCATTTGGCCGTTTTTGGCAATCCCTTTTCGATGGTCGAGAATTTATGTTATAGATGGGGGTACGAGAAAGGAGCACCTCTCGGGCGGAATGGCCAAAGAATCGCGGAACCAATCGCCGTGGAAAGAAGATGCGAGTTTGAAATATTGGGTTACGAGTGCAAGCCGTAATACAGATGCGCAAGGCGTCATAAGTTTCAAAAGCTCATTATTCCATGAGATTTAAATAATTTTGTTTGTGCAGGATTGCTTGATCCCAATTAGAGTTTGATGCTTGTAGAGCCCGAGCCAAATAACCCGGTCAGTAAGCCAGAATGGGTATCCATAAAGGACTACTACTCGGAAGGGGAAACTATGGACTTCGGAATGGGTTCAACGTCATCCATATTCCCGGGGAGAGCCATGCTAGCACCGCCGCCTTCGGAATTAGTGGAGGATCTGTCTATTAATCCAGCAGCAGCATGGGATGCATCAGGGGTAGAGTCAGCAACAATAGCTTCAGAGCATCAGGCAATATTGAGGAGGTTACAACCGAGGCAACTAGAATCAGAACTTGAGGTGCAGAGGACTACCAGCGCCTACTATGTGGATTCCCCTTCTAACGAAGAGGAGGGAGATGCTGTGGTAGCCCAAGTGGATAACATGCTCAGCAACTTAGAAGTTCTATTTCAGGAGCAGTTGTTAGTGCTGGCTGAAGATGCACTGGATGAAATCAGGCGCAAGAAAGGGAAAATAGCAATGGCAGAGGATAAGGGAGAATCAGCAGCAACACCAGGTCAGTCTACAATCATGACCATTGAGGAAAACAAATCATCAGATGCTAGACCAGAGGAGTTCATCTCCTATCAGCCTGGAGGCGGGTCTAGGTGGTACGATCAGACTTGGCACCACATGAGCAGTGGGGTCCAAAAGAAGGAGATCCTGAGTTAGGATCAGTAGGGAACCCAGGAAGCAGCACTCACATCAGTCAAATAGAGGACAGCTGCCCACCTGTTAAACATGTTGTGCAAAGACAGCACGGTAATCAGAAATTTTGGGTATCAGAGAAGGAACAATCAGATGCAGGTTCGAAGCCAAGAATCATCAAGGGTGCAGTGACCATTTTGAAACACCATCAAAGGCCGTCATCCTTGAGGACATGGATGGAATCGAGTAATCGGAGCCAGTTAACTCTTGCTACTTGAAAATGTACTATCAGCGATCATAAACAGCATGTCCTCACTCTGCGACACCAGCACTTCCCTTCATGCATGCATTCATGCTCTTCCTACATTCATGTAGCTCTGCATCACAACACACTAATTCTCATGCAGAATATGCATATGCAGGGCATAGTTCTCTTGCATCAACGCATGTACGGATCTTAGCCCTATGATGATAGGCGAGATAAGCCAGCTAATGTTGGGAATGTGTAGCACCTCCTCAGGTAGATACTATTCAGAAACCTAGATAGTGAGGGAGCCACCTTTCATTGTGAGTTGGGCGAAATATCCAAGCTCCTCAGG
Organism: Posidonia australis; assembly: GCA_024699735.1. Lineage (NCBI taxonomy): Eukaryota > Viridiplantae > Streptophyta > Magnoliopsida > Alismatales > Posidoniaceae > Posidonia > Posidonia australis. The sequence goes on from JAMKQA010040567.1 coordinate 8,290, forward strand.
GACCCTACACCTCCTAGAGGGAGACAAAATGCTAGGGGTGAGAATAAGAGCGCGAGAAATATAAAAAAATGAAATATCTGTGAAAGGGCATAAAAATAATAATAATAGGAAGACAAAAGTCACATGTAGAAGTCCACCCTAAGGAGAGAGGCATGTCGGGTAACCCTGTCCCTCAAGTTTATCTTGGAGAGGAGTCGGAGTGAATACCTAGGAGAAATGTCCAAAAGGGCCTAGCCACCACTTTAAACAAGCAGCAGCTCCCCACTATAGACCAGGTACCTATTACCTCCAAGCCAGGGATAGGGTGAACCCACATGCCTATGAGGGAGAGAATAAAGAATAATTAAAATAAAAAGCGGGGGTATGGTCCAGTGGGGTTTGGAATGGAGCTCAAAACACAGTGACCTGTTTCCAGAGAGCCACCCAACAACTAGGGGCTTGGATAGAGTCTCATGAGGTCTGGAGCTGTCATTCCCTTTGTACTTGGCAATAGGCATCCAACGCTGAGGGCACCAATAAGATCCAACAAATCATTTAGCATGCATACATTTTTTCCTGCAAACATCATCCTAATAAACATCGCAGAGTGTCACTTGGCTCTCTCGTCTTGAATGCGACAACGTCTTTCAATTCAAGAGAATCAAGAGGAAATCACCTAAACCAAGGGCATGTAAGCTGCTCTGGTTTATTTGGGACCATTTATGTCAACCAGGAGCCAGTACTTAACCAAGGGCATGAAAGCCGCTCTGATTGGTTGAGAGTCTTTTGTGTCAGCTAAGGGCATATCAATTGTCCTATGGTTAGACACTTTGATCCGTGTTAACCAGGGGCATGTCAGTTGTCCTATGGTCGCACGCTCTGGGCCAATCGTCGACAGGGGGCATGTCAACTGCTCTATAGGTCGAAGCTCCCTAGTGATCGACCGGAGGGCGCAGTCGAACGATCCCAGTCTGCTGTCCTTATCTCGCTGGTTGGTTAGAACCAGTTGGTAACCAGGACCTTCTCTTAGGGTTGTGCATAAGATTTGGTCTTTTCTTCTCCTTTAGCTACAATTTTCAGTTCTGGATCAATCCCTCTGTTACATTTTCGGCTTTTATCTGCTTGCCTTGATTCTGCTAAATGTTGTCAAACAAGCAAAATGGAAATCTGTGGCTGAAGAATGATGTTTTGAACATGTTTTACAGGAGATCATCTACCCTTTCTAAAGAGTCTCGAGCCAGGAAAGCTGAAGTGCCTTTCAGATCATGGGGTATCCCACAATAGTTGTGCCCACACACTGCTCAGATGTTCTCCAAGCTTGGACCAAACAGTTAACTGAAAATGACCGCGACAAGCAGTGGATTTGGGGAATCTCCACAAAGCTTCTAGACATTGCAAAAGTGGAGGTTTCCCGATACATTATGTGTGCGGCTGCCCGATTCTGGAAGCCGGATCATCACATTTTCCATTTTGGGAGAATCGAACTGACCCCAACCCTGGAGGAAGTACACAAAATTTGTTGCCTACAGAAGTTCCTGGGACCCACAGTGTTCATGCGGTGAGACGAGTATTCCTCAGTCTTGTGAGAGCTAACAGGCCTACCGGCCAGTGAATGTGGTCCTCAGCTCATTTGTTCAGACGGACTCTCTCCCATGCTGAAATTGGCTTACTTTGACAAAGTGGCCGGAGTGCGTGCCTCCCTAGGTGACGAGCTGTGGCTAAAAGACTTTGTTGTCCGCTTCCTGGGAGAGTTAATCTCCAGCCATGGTCAGATGATTGTAAGCATTGAAGATGCCGAGATTGCCTTGGCAGTTGTCACCCAGCAGATGGATCTAGCTCCAGTTATCCTAGTAGAAACGTTTCGGGTGCTAGACCGTTCATTGCGCCGCTGCCGGCACTTCTACAACTGTGGAGCTTTTGTACAAGTATGGATGGCTACACATCTGGGTGTAGAAGTCTTGCGCCCACAACGATCAGCCTTCGAATCCTACAGTCAAAGCGGCCATGCACACACACTCACCTCAATTCAAAAAGAATACGAGCATTTAGAAAGCTTGATAGAACAAAAAATCATCTGGCGCATTATTCCCTCAGCTTCTCATGACTTTGAGGTTTTCTTTAATACAATAGACATGCAGCTTATCGTCCGGCCGGGGTTGACTGGTGGAGTGGAATACCACCCAATCCGTGTGATGCGGTAGTTCAGTTACCAGCAAGATGCCTTTGTTCAGGAACAGATGCCAGCACAGTTCAAAGAATACCCCCTAAGCTCCTACACTCTGGCTAAAGAGCTATCTCACCTTCAAACAAATGGATTTGGTTGTGGTTTTGGGTTTTAGACCCTATTAATGAATGAAAAAGATGGTTTTATGTGGTTTCGGGCATGAGACCCAATTTATGACTTTAAGCATGGTTTTCATGGCTTGAGTTGGGACCCCAGGGGAGGGTCAAGTGTTGCAAGGAAATAGAGTCCTACAACGAGAAGAATGGAATGAAATGAAAAATGGTTTTGAAATGGAACACTGATAATGTGGTTGCCGAGCTCGTAGCGGTGTAGGCTGAGCCTAGGTTTTCATACCTAGTTGTTCGGGTCATCGAAGGTGTAGGCTGAGCCTGGGTCATTGTACCTAGTTGTTCTGGTCACCGAGCTCGTAGCGGTGTAGGCTGAGCCTAGGCTTTTGAGGCTAGTTGTTCGGGTCATCGATGGTGTAGGCTGAGCCTGGGTCATTGGACCTAGTTGTTCGAGTCACCGACTAGGGCGTCACACAGAGATGTATCCCCGTGCACTTATGAAAATGAAATTGAGGCCGATTGGTCGGGGCGGTGACATCCCGCATGGAAAATTTCATCGCAACAATGCAGGAAGGTTGGGGAAGGATGTCCTCGCCTACTGCTTGTGTGCCTGATTACCCATGATCAAGGTAACAATAGTAAAGAAAAGTGGAAATGAATAAAGAAAGTGAAATGTGATTTGGTCAAGATTGGACTGATGAAATGGTTTTAAAATCTTGAAAAGAAATGATGATGTTTTAACTAGCTGCCAGTCAGTGTTTATGATTTGGTTTTGTGCCCACTAGGGCATTATGTTTTAGGCTGGATCTGGTTAGAAATGTGAATTTGAAAGTGTGTTTTGGGACAAAATCCCAAATATTAGAAATGGAAATGTTTTGGAAAAATGAATTCCAAAAGGTTTTTGAAAGAATTGTAAAGGAATGTTTTGTAAAAAAAAGTGGTTTTGGAATGAATTTCCAAATGTTTTGAGAAAAGAAAGGAAACATGGCTTTTGAAAAAGCATGGATTGGGATTGAATTCCCAAATGATTGTTTAATAAAGAAAGGATGATTTTCAAAAAGAGAAAACCAAGTTTGGAAAAAAAATGAGATTTATGGTATTGCCGAGGTTTTGTGGTTTGTATGTTTTAGGGTGCGTACTGGGTGACTTAGATGTAACTCACGCGTGCTATTTGGTTTCCAGGTGCAGACCGCGTGTAGCCGAGTTTCAGTGCAGGAGTTGGAGCTTCTAGCCGCACATTGTGATCCTAAAGGTGAGCCTTAGTTATAGTTATTTGATGTTTCTATAATTAGTGTAATTATGCTTGATACTGTGTTATGATAGTGTGCCCGGGATCGGCCCTTACAGAGTGGTGTCAGAGCTAAGGTTACACCTTGTGCACCGGCTTGGTGATGTCTGGTCTAGTGGCTCCCTAGGACTGCACAATAGAGGGTCCTACACTTGAATTTTTGGATAGTTGTGTTTTATGGTGATGGCAGGAAGATGTCTCGCAGAGGCCGCAGTCGTGGCAAGACCCCTGTATCTGACTCCGAGATGAGAGAGTGTAGCGCATGGAGGGGGATGAGATGGGAATTTTGCGAGATGATGCGGTGTTTCACCCAGTCCTTTGGCAACAACGGCAAGGATGAGGCGAAGGGAGACCTATGGATCAAGTAGTTCCGCCAGCTTGGCGCGCCGACCTTTGATGTGAGCGGCACTCCTGAGGAGTGTGAGGCTTGGTCTTGGAAGTGGAAAAGATCCTTGAGGGAATTGAGTGTCTAGCAAAGAAGTGGGTCCAGACCACAGCTTTTCAGCTCAAGGGTGCTGCGGATTAGTGGTGGAGGACAACACGCCGCACCAAATTCCCGAACGCAGACCTGCTGATGATCTCTTGGGATGAGTTCTGAGGGGTGTTCTATGAGAGGTTTTTCCTTGAGCATGAGAGGGATAAGATGGATAGAGAATTCAAGAACCTTATGTAGGGTAGCCTGTTTGTGGCTGAGTATGAGTCGTCCTTCCTTCGGCTAGAGCAGTTCTCTCAGGCTGCAGTTTCTGAGAAGAACAGAGACAAGAGATTTGTAGAAGGATTGAACCCTGTGCTGAGATCCAAAGTTATTGGCTTCAGATGCCAGACTTTAGCGGAGGCTGTTGAGCTTGCCAGCCGCTATGAGGATGATCGTAGGCTGTTTCAGGAAGAGTATCCCAAGAAGGAAAAGGGGAGAAAGTCTGTCTCTCGACCTTC
>JAMKQA010040568.1:0-15312 GCA_024699735.1 Posidonia australis
CCCCCCCCCCCCCCCCCCCCCCCCCCCCCCCCCCCCCCCCCCCCCCCCCCCCCCCCCCCCCCCCCCCCCCCCCCCCCCCAATTAAGATATTTAGGTCATTTAAAATGACAAATAATGACTATTGTCAATTGTAGTTGGGTCAACCAAAGGCACAAATAAGACATTTGAGCTTCTTCTTAACTTTGATATTTTGCAGCAACAACTGGATAAATTTATTGAGATTATTAACAATTTACATCTCAATGATGAACCTGACAAAATTATTTGGACTCTAAATACTAACAATTCATTTTCAGTTAGGAGTTGTTATAACTCTTTGAATGAGGATGGTCTAAGATGTCCATTCAATATTAGTATTTGGATTAGCAAAATTCCATTAAAAGTTAAGCTCTTTCTTTGATTGACTATTCAAGATAAAATTCTATCTAAAGAAAATCTATCTAGAAAAGGATGGCAGGGATCTATCACTTGCATATCTTGCTCGTATAGTTGTGAAAGTACTTCGTATATTTTCTTAACCTATCCACTAACAACAATTATCTGGAGATTCTTTCTTTCTAATATCTCAAGTATTCAGTTTAGTAATTTGAAGGAAATATTCTATTAAAAAATAAATGCAAAATTTTCTGTGTGTAATGTAGTATGGAACATTCTTGTTCTAGTTGTCTTTTGGATCATTTGGTTAAAAAGAAATAACAGAGTTTTTAGAAATAAATTTAGATCTTCTGATGTTATCCTCTTTGATATTATATCTCTAATTAAGTTTTGGAGAGAAACCTTTTTTGTCAAGTAATAGTAGCTTGAAATTCACTCAAGACTTGGATAATATGCATCAGTCCTAGAACCAGGACAGAGCTAGTCCAATCCATTGCCTCCTTCATTGACTATTTGCACCTGAATTCAACACTGGAACTGCTAATGATGCTCCAACCTATGATCCTTTCAGCCTGACGTTGGAAATGTTAATTAGTGATTATTAAAAGATTTTCGTTTGTTTGCTTATTTGGGATGACCTGTAATATTTTGGACTTTTATTCAATTGTTTGAGAATTTATTTTTATGATCAAGCTAATTTTGTAAACTTCTTTCGTGGTGACTACCATAGTCAAGTGATTATTATCGAATTCAAAAAAAAAGACCTCTGAAAAGCAAGGAAAACAATATTGGAAGTAGAGAAGTATTTTGAACATTATCAGTCTTATCAACTATAAGGGCAAAAAACTCAAAGGGAAAAGAAAGGTGGGGAGAAACAGAGAAGGAAAGAAAGAGGAGAGAAAAGGGAAGGGCTTCAGGCGTTGCTGCTTCCTCCCATTGCTACACAAGGAAGAGATAAGAAGGGGCAAAAGGAGAGGATTGCTGGTTCTACCTGCTACTGTTGCTCTAACACTGGTCGTGTGGTGTGGCCATGGGAGAAGGAGCAGCTGGTGCATAGGGCATCTCAAATTTCGGAATCCATTTCCCACATTATGCTTGTTATTTTTCTTATTGTTGGGCTTTGATGGAGTTGTTTTGGGTTGTATGACTTCGATTTTGATCGAGTCAGAGTTCAAGAGAGACACAGGAGCTGTTGGATATATTGTTGTGTCCAATCTAGCTTCGAACACTTGGTATGTGCTTAATCAAGAGATGTGTTTCCATGGTTTTGAACTAGACAATGGAGATGTAGAGAGTATATTGCTGTTTGGTTTAGTTTTAGTTCAATTTTAGTCATCGGTGCGGAAGAGAGAGGGCGAGAGAGAGTGCAAGGGTGAGGAGAGGTCGCACGCCGGAGGAGAACGTGCGAGTGCGAGGGGAGGCTGGTGCCGTGCACCGCCGGAGCTTGAGGACACGCGAGGCTCGTCGAAGCCAGGTACACGTTCCCCCTTCCGTTACCCTCCATTAGTTGAGATATGTTTAGGTTAGGGGATAAAACCATGAATAATGTTGTAAAAATCATGCAAAAATATGGGAAATGTTGGGAAGGTGATGAATCATGTGTTTGTAGTGATATGATGCTAATTCATGGTTGATTCGTGAGATTTTGCTAAGTGTTGTGAAGCATGCTACAGTGATTTCCGTATGGGCTTTATGTCTTTATGAATTTATATAGAATAGCATGCTTAATGGATTCATATTTTGGTTGAGGGGTTTTGGGGTAGACTTGAAGGTCTACACCCCAAGTTTTACTTGAAATTTTTGTAGTGATTTTGAGGGGTCCAATTCTTGCTCCCACCTTGGGGAGAAGAGACGATGGTAGCTGGGGAGGTTTTCTGCAATTGCAGAAAACGGTATGTCGAACTGGGTTCGGTATGTCGAAATGCTCCCAGGTGGTTCCCTAGACCACTGATTTGGACAACCGGAGGAGGTTTGGTTGACCGAATCAGGGGATTTTGGACGACCGAACAACTTCGATCGACCGTTCTGGCAAGGGACTAATAAAACTAACAGGGATTCGGTATACAAAAATATTTCAGTGGACCGAGACCCTTTTCGGTATGCCGAATTAGGACCCAAGGCAATACTGAAAAATGCTAGGAAAAAATGTTGATAAATATGGATAAATACATGATTAATGTATGAGATGCATGGAAATGACTTGTGAGATGATGCATGTAAATATGTTGTTTTAATGATGTTTTCCATGAACTACGAAACATGACTTGTGTGTATAATGTGGACCCCTGTGACGCGTGATTGCATGGTATAAAGACCATAAAGGAATGTTTGGGTTTGAAAAACCATAGATAATAATGTGACGCATAATGCGTGTGATTTACAAAGAGTTTTATGAATGGAAAATGGTTTTGACAAATGTTTTGAAAAGTGAAATTGCATATGGTTTTAAAGAGATTAATGGAATTGTAGGAACCACAATGAAACCAGGGCTTGCCAACGAGGTAGTGAGACCTCTAGAGATGTCGGGGACGTGTCCTTGGTAGTGGTTATCGAGTTTGCGGTCCGGGGTAGGAGCCTTGAGACTGTGGTGGTACTGTAGAACCCGGGGTATAGTAGACACGGACTACCCTTAGTGCCGGTGCTAGACGAGTCTAGGATTAGAGTCCCCAGGTGCTCGGGCACTAGGGCGTCCCGAGGCCGCACTCCGTGCTTGTACCAGTGAGGGTACATTTTGAGGCTGCGACCGGGGCAGTTGAACTCCAGTGCAGGGTGGTTTACCGCAGCACTACAGTGTGGGTGTGGTGACATGGAATCCTCACCAACTACTTGTGGCCAGGTCGATCGCCAGTGGCTAGGGTGATGTGACCAGTTTTTGGGTTGAAAATTGTGGATTTGTGTGTTGGACTAGTTCCTAGCCCTGATTTGTGATAAATTGTGTTAATGGATTTAAATAATGCTTTGGGCTAGGAAACTAGATGAAATGGTTTGCTTTTCCTATGTTGTGTATAAAGATTTATCAATGAGCATGAGGTTTTGAAAGAAAGGAAAAGAAAGTTTGAAATGGCATTGTTTTCAAAGTCTTTCTAATCGAATGTGTTGGTTTTGGCGATGGTGGTTTTCTGGAGGTTTTCTAGCAATTGATTTCTCTGGTTTTATCACTGTCTTGGGGCACGTACTGGGTGACATTCCTGTCACTCACTCGTATTTTCGTTTTTCCCTTGTTTCAAGTGCTCAAGAGTAGGAACAGTTTAGTTTGGTGCATCTTTTCGAGCCACTTTTGCCACACACAGGTCTGGGAGTTTAGCTTTATTTATTTAATTCTATTATTTAGATTCTTTTAGTTGCTTTTGGATAGTTCCTGTACTATTGTGTAGCACTGGGGTACTACATACAAAGACTGCGGGAGCAAAGTAGACGAATCATGAATCAAATATGAAGGGTCCAGCGTGGAAACATTGGACAGGGCAAGAAAAAGAACATGGATCCTAGAGGTCCTTGGCCCATCTGGACGGTCGTGCTCAGGGAGAGGCTGGCTAACAATGCTAGGGGGATCAGGGACAAATGCAGATGCTTGTGTTCATGTCGGCGTTGACTCCATCTGCTGAGTGTGAATGACAATGACCTTTTGGTCAATCAAATCCTGAATAGCATTCTGGAGAGTGAAGCAACTATCCATCACGTGCCCCGCGATGCGATGGAAGTTGCAGAATAGGTCTGCTTTGTACCACCTCGATAGCGGATGCGGCGATGGGCGGAAATCCAGAAACTTTAGGAGTGATTGTACCTTCTGGAGGACGACGCTCAAGGCCTCGACCAGAGACGTGAATTGGCGCTCTGGGCGGTGCGATCATGCCTGACCTTGGTACGGTCTTGGCCTTGCCGGTGTGACGGGATACACTGGCTCGACGATAGTGGTGATGTGAGAGGTGCATGGTGCTTTACGCGTGGGTGCATAAACTAACTGCTGCTGAGGTGGGTCTCTCGTGTCAACAGGCACTGCAGGGATCAGACATATGCAACGGCGTTCTAGGGAGGATCTCTCCTCCTATTGGCATTACCATTCGCACCATTGTTAGTGCTGTCGCCACTTGTGCTTGGGACGAAAGCAGGGGACATGGCTTATTTGGCCAATGCAGTGAGCACAGGGAAGCTACCACTACGCAGCAAACTTTCTACATGAGCGCTAGCGCGAATCAGTGATGCGAAAGTGGTGATAGGTTGTATGCTAAGTAGGGCCCCAATGGCTGGTTGCGCTCCATGGATAATCATCTCAATGGATTCCTCATCAGAGGGTCTATCTCATACTTGTGAAGCAAGAGCGCTCTAGCGCCCAACAATGACTCATGGGGCTTCTACTTGGTGGTGGCAAGGTCTGCGCGCTTAGGGACCAAGTCGAGATTGAAGGAGTACAGTTCCAGGAACGCCTGGCTGAGGTTGTTCCAAGTCTTTATTTGGGCCATATCTAAAGAGGTGAACCATTTCAGTGTGGGACCGGTTAGACTCTTTTGGAAAAGACAGATAAATAACCTCTCATCAGCCTGAAGCTGTACGTGATCTCCACAGTAAGCCCTTAGATGCGACATAGGGCAGCCTTTACCATTGTATTTCTTGAAATCCGGGACTTGGAAGTTCAATGGGAGAGTAGCCTTTGGGAAGTAGTAGAAGTCCCGGAATTGGTAAGACTAGTAGTCTCCTCCCTGCACTTGTCGAAGTGCTATGTCAAGATCACCCACCCTGGTGTGAAGGGCATCTGGAGCTGCTGCCAATGAGGATGATGCAGTTGGGGTGGGTCCTGCGTACGCCACATGGGTCGCACCGAGGTGCTCCTCTGGATCCACCATTGCGTCTGCTGGTGTCAGTGCACGATGGTCGGCGTACCCATGTGTTGGTGTAATGTGCTGTGGAGTATATGCAGAAACCTGGTTCTGATGCAAGAAGGGAGGGGGAGATGCATGATGTGCTAAGTGAGGTGTAGTGTGAGCAGGGTACAGCTGCTATTTTGGGACAGATCCGAGGAATGAGACGTGAGGGTGCTGCGTCCTTGCTAAACCTAAGGGTTGGCCACCAGCTGCATAGGAGAGATGCTGTGCGGTGACTAGTGAGGAAGCTGCAGGCGGAGTTGGTCCCACTGCCACCGAAGTCGAAAGAATCTAGGGCGATGGCTGGGGAGGTGGTGCAGTGGGTGTAACATGATATGTAAGAGACGGCAGCAAAGGGACCCTAAAACCATCGGAGGAGCAATAGGAGATGGAAGGATATAGAAACCCATCCCCTGAAGCTTTTGAACAAGCTTAAGAAGCTGTTGGGCGTGGAGGACACAAGACTCGTTGGTAGCGGTATTGAACCTAAGGTCTGGCTACCAAGTGCATAGGAGAGATGCTGTGCGGTGACTAGTGAGGAAGTTGCAAGAGGAGTCACCTGTTTCTATGACCATGCCCGCCCGGGGATCCGACGCAGAGTCACTCTAGAGGGAGGAGGCCATAGTAAAAGGCATAGAGGATCCAAGTGGTGGTTGGACTTCAGACTGTCCAGTAGAGAGAGATCCTATCAAAGATGTCACCGCAGATGGTCGGGTGCCAAAAGTAGCAGGTCTAGTAAGAGGATAAGATAGAGGCAGGGTCTATGGAATGCGTGTGGCCATCACAGTGACAACCTCGATGACCGGCTTTGCAATGGAATGAGCCTGCCAGCTTCTAGTACCCGAGGAATTCCCGACCATCAAGAAACGATTGTCATGAGAAGTGACAGAGGAAGAAGAAATCAGTGTCAAAGGAGGGACCAAGGAGGCAGTCACCTCAAGAGCAGTAGAAATCAAAGGCTCACCAAGACGCTAGGCCATGGTGGAACGGGAGCGAGTGAGAATCGGACTACGGCAATAAGGCAAAGGATGGGTCTTAGGACGAGCTATTGTTGACAGCGACAAGTAACTTAGGAAAGGATGGACGAGATTGTCACCAAAGGGGAAACAGAAAACAAGGATGCTCGAGTTTCGATAGAGGAACTCACACGCTAACCTGTAAGAAGAAACAGGCATTAGGAAAACTTGATGTGAGTAGAACAAGACATAGATGCAATGCTATTAGCGTGGCATGAATGCACATACAAATGGATGCAACTATTATGCGCTCTCTCACCATCTATGTGTGTCCTAGTAAGCTGTCTACTCCAAACTCTCTCAGGGGTATACGGGTCTTCGATTCAAGGCAAGAAATTAAGGTCCCCGCTTTAAATCCTAGTCAAAGCGCAGACGGTGAACGGGTGGTGCGTTGGTGGCCTCATCTCCTGCAGTAGCATGGAGTTGTACCCTCTACTAGCACCGACACGACCCCAAACAAGGGGGCAAACTAGCAACACGTCCTACGCCAAAGCCATAGAACGGGCTACTAGAATTGTCCTTCACAAATTGTAGGTGGACTCAGGGGAGAAGAATGCATGCACCTATATGAATGAATCATGCATGTATGCTTTGTGTCTTTTACTTGCGTTTTATTAACCAGAGGGGTAAGAGTTCAAATTGGTCTCTAGTTTTGCCTTATTAATTGTTTCTCTGAGTTTATTTGTTTTATTTTAAACCAAGAAGGGGAAACAAACATGTCTCTACTCTCCTAGGCATGTCAAGTGCAAAAAGGAAAGAAAACACACAAGTAAGGCAAACAAGCAAGCAAGCAACAAGTAAAAGGCATGATCATGGCATGTGCAAGTGTCGTGGCATCATGATTGTGAAAAGAAAACATCCATCACATCAAAAGGCAAAGCATGTGGCATGCAAGTGTAGTGACAGAGCAAATGTTTAAAAGAAACTATGAAAGGCACACTAAGTAAGCAAATGATCACAAACAAAGCAGACAAACAAGTATGTGAAGCCAAAGCCTCGAAAAGCAAGCGAAAAGACTAACCTGAAAGTCGAAATCTGGTCTCCCCAGTGGAGTCACCAGATTCTGTGACCATACTCGCCCAGGGATCCGACGCGGAGTCACGCCAGAGAGAGGAGGCCACAACCATGCTAGGATGGCGAAGGTGCAAGATAGGATAAAAACGAAAAGAAAATGGAGTCACCACCTAGTCTTTTAAGGGAAAGACGGGGAAAACCACAAACAAATCACAAAAGATGAATGCATGAGATGCGAATATGAAAGCCAGATGTCTGTAAACCAGAGGATGGGTAAGGATTCATGTTACACACAGGGAAGGTATTAGGCATCCCCGTATGCCCGAGAAACTCAATCTTTCTAGTCCAATTCGCATGCTAGAGACTGAATGAATGTTTGCTAAGCCTAGATTGTGCTCTAATCATGCTGATATGAATGCCAAGTCAAAACTAGATGGAAGTGCATGATGGTACGCGAAAACTGTGAAGAAATCCACACGAAATAATGAAATCAAGAAATACGACACGACAAAGAAAATGACATGAAATGACGAGGTTTCTGGTAAGAAAGGCTCGTGAAATTATACAGACCTCAAGAGAATCAAACATGCAACCAACTAAAATCGTCAGAATCACTGAAAACATTGTGGAAATCAAGACGAAAAAACTGCAAAGAAGTCCATGTAAAACAAGTAAACTTTATATGTGAAGAAATTCACATAAAATGATGGTGTTTTAGGACAGAAGGCTCTGGAACACACCAACACCAAGAGCACGAAAAATGCGACCAAGGCAAATCATCAGAATCATGGAAAACATCGTGGAAATCAAGATGGAAAAATTGTAAAGAAGTCCATGTAAAAAATCAAATGGCGATATATGAAGAAAGTTACATAAAATGACATTTTTTTTGAAAAGAATGTTATAGAAAATCACATCGATGTCAAAGGATCAAGAGTGGGGTCAACTCGAATAGTCAAAAACATGAAAACACGTCATAAAAATCAAAAGGGGAAAATAATCCACGATGGGGCTAATGTCGGCCTTCAGGCCTGTTAATGTATGCTCTTGGGCGATGAAATCCAAATCAAATCGATAAAATTCGAAAATATGGAATAAAGGGAGTCAAATCAAATATCAAGAGATGGAATCCGAAATCAAGTTGGAGAAAAATCCACGAAAAACACATGGGATGCAAGTTTACTCAAAAAGGGATGGATTGATGTACAAATACAGCAAAATAACTATGTAGAATGCATGAAAATGTACCTAAATGGGTAAACAATACTAAGGAATAATTTGGACAAAGATTATGCATGACTTAGTGCACGAACTAACATGCATGTGTATGAATTGGCAGCTCAAGGGCAATTTGGTCATTTCCATGGCCAGATGTGATAAATGCCTGCATGTGGATGATGCATGGTCTAATGTATGCAAAATGTCAGGAAATGTTATTTTCAAAAAAACATGCAGAGTACCAAGTTTTAAATACAAGAAAATGGTGTAAACATGATAACAAACAAATACATGGACTAAAGTACAAAATTCACAAAAAAGAGGAAAATCATGGTTAAAATGTGCTCAAAAAGTCTTCTCTTAATGTTAGGATGAAGGATTTAAATAAAATGTGGCACTATGGTGTGACATGTGTGAAAATTGCACTTTTGGTAGTTTCTTGAAAATTCACGGTCTATTATGCAAAATTGACACATAAAGTGGAATTTGACTAAAATGTAAAATCAGAAATTCATTTATATTGCAAACATGGTATTTTGATGAAAACTCTATTCAGGTGGTGATTTACAAGCACTTGTGATTAATAAATGTGAAACATACCAAAATGTGATTTAAAATACAACTAAAACCATGATTAATGATTTCTTTTTTTTAAAACGTTTAGGGGTCTGGATATAAATGTTCATGCCTAGAAAACATTATGAAATGAGTGTAGGGACTGACATGCTAAATATTAGGACCAAAATACAATAGAAATCAAGTTTTTTTTTTGCATGATCAGTGTAATTATGGATGACTTTAGGGTTATGAATGTAAATTTTACAAAGAAAATTCATTTCAAAGAACTCTAGGGCAAAATGCAAAATTCCAAGACTTAATTATAAAGAAAACATGATTTCAGGGACGTAATTGTAATAAAACAAATTTTTACAAAAATGGCAAAATGAAAAGAAGAAAGTTTAGGGGACATGATGCAATATTTACAGAAACAAAATAAAGAAACAAAAGTTATTTAAAATTATAAGGGCTTAAATATAAAAATACAAGACCTAAATGAAATGATTTAAGGACCTAAAAATAAAAACCTAAAACTAACTGGACCTAAACTAAAAACTACCCTTCAAAGTTCATCGGAGGATCGCCGGCATTATCACTTCGGCGCGACCTCTGGCGACGACCCAGCGGCGGTGTAGCGGCGGAGAGGTTCCGACGATGGCCCAGGAGGTTGGAGGGAGGCACGGCGGAGATTTCTACAGTGGTGGGCAGGACTGGGGAGGCCTGAGATGCCCTCCCCACCCCTGGCTCCGGTGAGGTGTCCACCGGTGCTTAGGAAGACGACAGTGAAGGGGGCTGGCAGCAGCACGGTAGCTGGAACGACGCGGTGAGGACCAGCGAAGCTTCGGGGGGACGCAAGGAGGCTCCTGGTGGGGTTGTTGAAGGCTGGGGTGGCCTAAGGTATTTTCCCCGTCCTCTATGCCGGAGAAGACCACGACGGCAGTTGGGGCGGTGCTCCAGTCTTTAGAACGATAGCACAGCAGCTTGGCGAGGTGTGTGGCGATGAGGTGGAGCTTTTGGAGGAGGTGGTGAGTGACCCGGGGGCACCCAGAGCGTTTCAGGGTCTTCCTCAGTGGCGATCGGCGAGCGACAGAGTAGCGACTGCGTTTTCAGGGGATGGAGGCCTGAGGATCTCTCCCGAGTGTTGGAAACTTAGGGAGGATGAGGAGGAAGATGGAGGAGAGGCCCATGGGGCCTCAGCTATCCTAGGAGGCCTGTGGCCTCACTGGTGGTGGTGAATCCACCACTAGAGGGATGGAAGACGGCGCAAGGCGGATGTCTTCGGCGACACACGGTCCAGGAGGCTATAAATGGGTTGGACGAAGCTAAAGGGCGATGGTTCAAGGTCAAAAAAAGGAGGAAAAGAAAAGGAATTACCTGAGTGGGGTCTCTATCCCCTTCGACGAGCAACGGCGGCACTCTCTGGTTCAATGCTTCGGCGACGGTGGTTGGTGTCCTGGGTCGTGGAAAAAGGCTGGAGGAGGTGGTCTCAAGGTTGGGGAATTGGTTGGCCTTCTCTGGGGTTTCGAGGGGTGGTCACTGGCCCTCCCTTATCAGATTTCATGGGTGTTTTCTCTGTCTATCACTCCAACGATAGTGGTCACTCTCCTATCTTCTGTTCCGATGGTTTCTCATGCTCTAAAAAGAGGTGGAAGATGGGGTTCAGTTTGTGGATCGTGGCTAACGGTAGTTGGTGTTACGTGGGGCGAGAGTGGGTGTAGTTGAGATCATCGGAAATATTGGGACGTTGCCGGCAATGAGGGTTGGTCGCAGGAATTATTTTTGCTGGCCTCTTAAGTTTCTGGTTATTAGATGAATGAAATAGTGTTGGGTTTGTTGGCTTTGGGCCTAGAGATGGGCTTTTGGGTTTTATGTTTTTTTAGGTTTCAAGGGATTTTAGGGTTTTTTGTTTTAGGTTTTTAATTAGGTTTATGATTTTAATTAATTTTTGATTTTGTGATTTAAGGTTTAATTAATTGATTTTAAATTAGGATTTTAATTATTTTAGGGTTTTTATGATTTTAATTAGGATTTTGAGTTTAATTATGGGTTTTAATTAAGGTTTTTTTTAGTTTAATTAGGGTTTTTGTGTTTTAATTAAAATTTTGAGTTTAACTTAGGGGTTTTAGATTTAGTTAGGGTTTTTAGTTTAATTAGAGTTTTTGGATTAATTAGAGTTTAGAATTTAAATTAGGGTTTTGAGCTTAATTAAGTGATTTAAAATTAGGGTTTTCTTTAGGGTTTTAATTACTTGATTTTAAATTAGGGTTTTTGATTTTAATTACTTAAAGGTTTTGGGAATTAGGTTTTTTGTATTTTAATTAGGATTTTGGGTTTGGTTTTTGATTTGATTACTTTTCAATTTTGGTTTAATTAATTTTACTTGATTCAATTGGAGATTTAATTTGAATTTTATTTAACTGTTTTTTTTTTGCTTGATTTTTGTATGAATTAGGGTTTTTTTTAATTAGATTCAATTTTAATGGATTTGATTGAATTTTGCTTGATTTGAGTTTTAACTTAATTAATTTGGATTTTAAGTGGATTTTTTTAGCATTAGTTTTAATTAGAGTTTTCTTTTGATTAATTGGGATTTTAACTAGATTTAAGTGGATTTTATTTAATTTTGGTTTTAATTATTGGTTTTTGCTTTGATTAGGTTAGAGTGGGTTTGTGTGGTTTTGAGTGTTTAGGGTTTTGGTGGAGTTAGGGTTTAGGTGTGATGGTTGCAACCAAAGCATCTTTCGAAAGGAGCATGCTATCAAGTGATTGCAAAATTGAGGTGTCTACACCCTGTCTCCCTCATTCACTGTTGGGTTACACTGTGCCTACAGCCATGAACTCAGGTTGCAAGCTCCAGAGGGTTGTTTCGACATCATCGAAGGGTGGAGGAGGCAAGAGGAAAGAAGAAGGAAGCAATGCAAGTGTAGTGGAAAATCAGTGTAGCCCACCCCCTATCCTCACTGAGCCACTCTAGAAGTATCAAGCTTGGTTGGCTGTGGAAGAGGCCATGAGCATCGAGGAACTCCCTAGAGTGACTCGATGGAGAGAGGAGAAGGGACAGGCATGCCTAAATGAGTCACCTCATGCTCATGGGTTGATGACCTAACATGAGTAAAGAGCCCATCGCTGGCGACTGAGAGATGCATGGATGACAAGAAATATAGAGAATTCAAACAAAAGCATGCAATGTGTAGACACCCCAATTTTTACTAGTTTTGCAGGTTGGGTCTGGCGGCTGAGCTCAAATCCCTTAACCTAGGCCATTTGATTCATGGAAACCCAATTGGACCCATGAAGGCTTACTTAGGCCCACTAAACCCTGTTTGAGCCCGTTTGGACCCACTACACTATTTCAAGCCAATTTGACCTCATGGAAGTCTTTTGAGTCCATCTAGCCCTTTTGGACCCATTCAGCCCTAATAGGGCCCATGTGGGCCCATGAAACCCGTTCAGGCCCACTAAGCCTGACTGAGTCCGCCTTGAATCCTAGATTCTAAAATTGCTCAACCTACATTCCTTAAACCAAGCCCATTCACTCAATTTCATTAAATTCAAGCAAATTTGCATTTTTTCATTTTTGACCAAAGTTCATGCCAAATTATTTAAACTTCTTCAACCATCTTCATTTTCTTGCTAAACCCAATCTCTCCAGCCAATTGAGCTCCACCAGCCACGGAATTGATTCCTGTTTCACCAACCAGGTCGAGCCCAAATGCCCCCTCAGTGGGTCAGGTGGCTCAGGCCGTCGGATCAGCCGCTGGTGAGGCCGAGATCGCCATTGAGTGGCTGTCGGCGACCAGGGAGGTAGTTGGGGGACAGCCGTTGGACACTTGTTGGGTTTGTTAGAAGTGCAGTTAGTTCAGTTACAAGGGGAATTGGGTTGTTAAGTTGGTTTCATTGGTTGCAGTGGTTGAAGGTGTTGGGTTCCGTCGCCTATATAAGGGGGAGAAGGTGCAGTGTTTCGGGGTTCGTCATTTTTTCACCACCATCCAGAGAGAAGAAGAGAATTCTGAGAGAGCGAGGAGCGCGGAGGAGAGGAGTGCGGAGCAGAAGCTGTCGCGGAGGAGGAAGGCCGTCGCTCTAAAGCTCCGGTGAGGTGTTCTCAGCCAGGTACACGCCTCTGGACCTCTTAATTGTCTGATTTGTACTCTCCAATCCTTCTACCTCATTTCTGGAGTATTTCCTAGGGATCCAGTGTGATCCCTAGGCTTACGGCGCCTCGCCGTGCCCCACCGTCGCCAATTCCGGCGACAAAGGTGGTGGGGCAATCCAGGATATTTCCTGGAACCTCGACACCTCTGGCCTCTTCTCTTCTCCTCCCTCGACCTCACCGAGTCACACCGAGTTGCTCCGAAGCCTCCAGTCGTCATCGCAAGGATCACCGGAGTTTGTGCTCGCGGTCGTCGTCGCTGGGGAAGACGACCGGAGCACACATCGTCCGCTCGCCTCCCGTCTTTCCGCACCACCCTGTGGACATCCGAGCCCTCCAGAAGCATCGCCTAATCAAGCACGATCATCCTGAGCAGCCATGGAGCCTCCGCAGCCGCTGGATGTCCCGTGCCGCCTATCCTGCCGTTGGTTTGGAGATCCAATGCGCTGGATGTCCCGTGCCGCCTATCCTGCCGTTGGTTTGGAGATCCACTCCGTTGGATCTCCAAGCCTTGCCTCATTCTTGCTTGTGGTGTGATCTGAACTATGATCAGATCACTGGAGGCCCTCCTTTGGGCCTCTCCGGCGGTTGTTGGCGGCGAGCTTCGTCGCCGGCGGCCGTCGAACTCTTTCCTTTAAAAAGAATTAAAAACTTTTGTTTTTAAAATAAAATGCAGAAACTTTATTTTCATTACATTTAGGTCCTTTCATAATTACAATTAGGTCCTTTTATTACATCTAGATCCATTCATCATTTTTTAAAAAATGTTTCGAATATAGTTTTAATTGAAAATATTACATGTTTTCCCTTAGACTTTTGAAATAATGTTTTCAGTGTTTAAAACTTTAGCATAAGCCCCTAGAGTTTTCTGAAACTTGATTTCTCTCAGACATTTTGCTAAAAGGACCTTGTATTTTCTTTTAAACTTTCTGAAAGTTCTATTTTCTGTGAAAATTGCATTTAGACCGTTGAGCTTTCTTAAAACTTGTCTGACAGTTCATTTTCTTTGTAAAAATTGCATAAAAGCCCTCATACTTTCAAAAATGTTTCTGAATGCATATTTTTGCTGGGTTAATTGCATTTAAGTCCTTGCATTTTCCAGATAGCTTCCAGAATGTTTATTTTTGTGGTTTATTTGCACAAGAGTCCTTGGATTTATTCTGAATGTTTCCAGAAGCATGTTTGTGCTGTGAAAATTGCATGAAACTCCCTGAACTTCTTAAAAAACTTTCCAGAAGCATATTTCTGCTGGTTAATTGCATAAAAACCCTTGAACTTGTTTAAAAACATCTCTGATTGCTGTGTTTGCTGGGCATTTTGCAGTTTAGCCCCTATACTTTGTTTAAACTGTTCTGAATTGCTGTTTTTAGGGGTAAAATGACTGTTTTGCCCCTGAAACTTTTCTGAGACATTTTATTGCATTTTTTCTCCTAATTTTGTGCAGAATTAACATACATTTCATGCATTAGTGGGTAAATTGCATTGTAACCCCTAGAGGACTTTATTTGCACTAGGAATGCCCTTTTTACCCTGGATTTGGCATACTTGCATGGAATGTGGTTTTCTATGCGCTTTCCGAGGATTTCAGCTTTTAGACTCTGGTTTTCCTTGGATTTGGGTTTTTTGCATAAAACCCCCTATATTCTCTGATTTTGCACACACACTTGCATTTTGCATGTTTTTTGCATCATTTCACACGATTTCTTTCCGTCTTTTCTTCCTAGCTCAGAGCACGCTTTTTAGCTATGTCTCGAGTTTAGTTTTCTCCTCGTTTTCTATGATTCCCTTGGTTTGCCGTAGTTTTCCACTTGTTTTGGCTTTCCATCGCCCAAAGGCGTACAGTAAACGGCTTACAAAGCCGACATGGTCCCGAAATAAGGATTATTTTCCCCTTTTTGATTTTCTCGGATTTCCACTGTTTTGCGAGACACTTTTCGAGAATTTCATGATTTTCACGATTTTCCTTATCACCCATGGGCATACAGTAAAGCGGCATTGTCCATGCCTACATTTGACCCACGGAATAACTTTTCTTTTCCCCATTTGACTTCTTTTTACTTTGATTTTGGCATGATTTCATCATTATCATACATAAGCATGTAGAATAAGCAAGCACGCATTT
>JAMKQA010040569.1:0-12070 GCA_024699735.1 Posidonia australis
TGGTGATGATAAGCAGAATAAGCTCGCCGATGTTGGGAATGTGTAGCACCTCCTCAGGTAGCTACTATTCAGGTAACCTAGGGAGTGAGGGAGCCACTTTTCATCATGAATTGGGCGAAATATTCAAGCCGCTCAAGGACCCTACACCTCCTAGAGGGAGATAAAATGTTAGGGATGAGAATGAGAGTGTGAGAAATAAAATAATAATATATATCTATGAAGGGCATAAAAGAATTAGAAGACAGAAGTCGTAGATAGAAGTCAGCCCTAAAGAGAGAGGCATGACGGGTAGTGTGACCATGCCGATGGAACCCTTGTGCGGTTCTCCTACTACTCAGTGTGTGGAAACACAAGAGGAGATCCGATACGGCCACGACAAAAATGGTGAATCCAAAGGAAGAGACTAGACCCGGAAACACCAAAGGAAGATAAAAAGGATAAGGAAAGGAATTGCCACCTAGTCTTTTAATGGAAAGACGAGGAAAACCAAAAAACACAAGAAAATCGAGAAGCAAATAAGATGCAGAATGTATGTGTGTGCTCTGTGCCTAATGGACAATGCACAAATGAATGTGGGCCAGAGAAAGGGTAAGGATTCTGGTTACGCATGGGGAAGGCGTTAGGCACCCCCATGCGCCCGAGAAAACTCGGTCTTTCTAGGTTTCCTACTATCAATGGTCTAATGAATGTATGCTTGCCTATTCTATATGCTCATGCTTGAAGATGATTGAAAACATGCCGAATCAAAGTAAAGAAGTGAAATAAAGGGAAAAAGTTAATCCAAGGGACAAATGTAGGTATTAAGAATGCCGCTTTACTATACACCCTTGGGCGGTGAGGAAAATCGTGAAAATCGAGAAATTCTCGAAAAGCGTCTCGTAAAATAGCGAAAATTAGGATAAATCCAAGAAAATCAAAAAGGGGAAAATAATCCTCATTTCGGGACAATGTCGGCTTTGACAAGCCTTTTACTGTACGCCCTCGGGCGATGGAAAACCAAAACAAATCTAAAGGCAAAAATCCAGGAAACAGCGAAAAAACAAAGCTAGAAACAAGGTAGGAAGAGCATGTGCAAAGCCAAGCAGAAAAGACAAGAAAACTTGTGCGGAAAGATGTGAAAAGATATGCAAATTGCAAGTGTGAATGCAAATATGAAAAGTTTAGGAGGTTTTGTGCAAAAAGCCCAAATTCTGAGGAAAACTGATATTCTGAAGCCCAAGTCATCAAAAATACATAGAAAAACACATTCTACGCAATTATGAAGAAATCTAGGGTCAAATGGCAAAATGTGTGCAATCTTAGTCAAAATGAGGTTCTCTAGGGTTTAGAATGCAATTTTACCACCTAAACATGAATTTAAATCAATTCAGTGGAAATTCTGGGTAAAATACCAGAAAAGTGTCTTAGAAATGATCTAGGAAGTATTAGGGGCAAAATGGTCAATTTAACCCTGAAAGTAGGCAATCAGAGTAAAATCAATGAAGTACAGGTGCTAAACTGCAAATTGCCTAGTAGAGCAAAGCATCTAGAAGAATTTCAGTAAAGATAGAGGGTTAAAGTGCAATTTACCCTGAGAAAACATACTTCAGAAAAGTTTTAAAACAAGTTCAGGGGTTTAAATGCAAATAAACCAAAGAAATGAACATTCTAAAAAGTTTCTACAAAGTCCAGGGGTTTAAATGCAAATTAACCATCAAAAATGAGCATTCAGAAACATTTAAAAGAATACAAGGGCTTCAATGCAATTTCTATAGAAAAATGAACTTCCAGAAAGAATTTGAGAAAGCTCAGGGGCCTCTATGCAATTTGTTTAAAGTAAAAAGCATTTAAAAGAACTGAGGGGCTTCAATTAAAGTTTTAAACTCAGAAAACATTATTTTAAATGTTTAGGGTAAAACATGTAATATTTTCAGTTAAAATTTTATTCGAAAGATTTATGAAAAATGATTGTAGGACCTATATGTAATAAAAGGACCTAAAAGTAATGCCAGAATTACCTAAATGAAAGAAAAACAATATTTCAGTATTTTATTAAAATAAATGTTTTTTATGTTTCTTTTCTTTTAAGAAAAAGAAATGATGGCACCGACGACGGAGCTCCGATGCCGACGGCCGTCAGAGGAGGCTAAAAGGGGCCTATCAGACCCCACAGGAAGCGAGAGGGGAGAGAAGGTGGTAGATCCATCGGATCCGATCGGAGATCCACCGGTGGGAATGGCCTCCCCACCCCCTCTGCCACTGCGGGACTTTGACAACGGCGTTGGGGAAGAAGGGCTCCCTGGAGGTTGAGGCACGGCTTCTGGTGGTTGCAGGGGCTTCCCAGAGGTTCCTCGCATCTTCTAGAGAGGAGTGATGATGTATAGGTGCGGAGTGGAGGCTGCCTGACGTCGCTGTAGCCTCCTCTGGCGAGCGATGCTGCTGGAACGATCCAGAGCTCGTGGGGTGATCCTGGTGGCTCCGGAGGCCTCACGGGACACGATGGAATGTTGCTGGAGCATCAGAGGTGTGCGGAGCAGCGGGAAGCACGTGCTCCTCCTCTAGAGGAGTCGTCTTCTCTAGCGACGGCAATTTTGGCTCTAGACTCCGACGATCGACGCGTAGGCTGCAGGAGGGCTGGAACGGCGACCCAAGAAATGGAGAGGCTTGAAGGGGACTAGAGGAGGAGGAGAGAGGGCTCGGGGATCCAGGAGACTCTCTTGATCCCCCCCACCTCTATCGCCGGAGAGCGGCGACGGCGGGGCACGGCGGAGCTTTGCTGGCCAAGGGATCACTCTGGATCCCTTGGAAACGCCACAGGAAGAGAAGGAGAACCTAGAGGACCAAAAATTAAAGACCAGAAGGGATCAGAGGGAGCTAACTTGACCTGGAGAAACTCTACACCTCGCTGGAGCTCTGGAAATGGTGCCCTCTCTCCTCCGCAAATCGACCACTCTCTCTGGAATTCACTGGAGCTCTCTTCCTCCCTCTCTCGTGCGGTCAGTGTGCTCAATTCACTACCTCTACCTCCCCTTTTATAGGTGAGTAGAAATCCGACGACCCATCCGACTGGAGGCAACTCCGCGCTAACAGAAACCACAACTAACCACCAGACCCACTAGCTGGCCCCGTAACAGCCTAACACACTCAAACGGCTGTCCCCCCTGCTGCTCCCTCTTGTCCCTTGCTCGCCGACAAGATGAACGGCGATCCAGGCCTCTCCGGCGACCCATCCGACGGTTGGAGTTGTTCCGGTTTGTGTTGGATCAACGAGGCTTGGACTGGATGATGGATTAGAGCTGAGCTTAGTAAGGAAAACCAACTGAGACGGAATCGTGAGGTGTTTAGGAAGAGAAAAATGGGTTCAGTGAGGAAGGGAGTAGGAAATTGTAATATTTGTATATTTTTGGTAGAAAACATTAGTAAATGAAGAAGGGAAAAAATAATATGGTGTTGGGTTGAAACAATATAAAGAGGAATTATTCATGGTGGGCCTTTATGGGCTTTGGGGCCTAGGTGGACTCAATTGGGCTTAATGGGCCTATGTAAGCCTTTTGGGCCCCTATGGGCCCAAATCGGGCTAAATGAGCCTAAATGGGCTAAATGAACCTTTAATGAATTGAATGGGCCCAAGAAAGGCTAAATGGGCCTAAACAAGTCTTGTGAGCCCAGGTAAGCTCAATTAGGGTTTAATGGGCCTTTGTGGGCCTAGGTGGGCTTCCATGAATTAAATGGGCCCTATTAGGGTTAAACCTCAGCCACCACATCTCCATCCTGCAAAATTAGAAAAATTGGGGTGTCTACAGGTAGCACTGTCCCTCCAATTTATCTTGGAGAGGAGTCGGAGTGAATACCTGGAAAACATGTTCCAAAAAGGGCCTAGCTAACCCTTTAAACAACAACAGCTCCCCACCATAGACCAGGTACCTATTGCCTCCAAGCCAGGGATAAGGTGAGCCCACATGCCTATGAGGGGCAAAGAACAAAGAAAACAAAATAAAAAGCTGGGGTATGGTCTAGTGGGATTTGGAATGGAGCCCAGGACACTGTATTGCATTTCCAGAGTGCCACCCAATAGGCTAGGGGCTTGGATAGAGTCTCGTGAGGATGGGAGCTACCATTCCCTTGTATACATGGCAATAAGCATCCCAATGCTGAGGGCACTAATAAGATCCTATAAATCATTCAGCATGCATACATTTCTTTCTACAAATATCATCTTAAAAGCGTCGCAGAGTCTAACCTGGTTCTTTTAGATGGGGCTTGATAACAGCTTTCAGCCAAGGAGGATCAGGAGGACATTGCCTAAACCAGGGGCATGCAAGCTGCTCTGAGTGGTTAGGCCCATTATGTCAAACCAGGGGCATGTCAGCAGTCTTATGGTTAGACAGACTAAGCCAGTACTCGACCAGGGGCATGCATGCTGCTCTAATTGGTTAGAATCATCCATGTCAAGCTAGGGGCATGTCAGTTGTCCTATGGTTAGATGCACTAAGCCAATGCTCGACTAGGGGCATATTAGCTGCCCTACGGGTTGAGGATCCATGTAAACTACTCAATGGGTGCTCCAGCTACTTTATTTGGCTTCTAAAGCGCCTTATGAGGGCTCAGTCATCAGATAATCCCAATCATCAGGGTTTGATAATTATATCTCATTGTCTTGACACCTGGACAAAACCTGTCAATAAATAGGATCTCTTTTCGAGGCTATGAACAGGATGCAGTCTGTTCAATCTTAGTCAACTGTAACAGTCAGCTTTAGGCTTGTCTCTCTAATTTTCAGCATCATTTGCGCTGCACCTTTTATCTGTCTGTATTAGACATTACGAAATGTTGTTGAATGGAACAAAGCAAAAGCTTGTTTCTAAACCAATGTTTTGAGCATGATCTACAGGAGATCGTCTTCTCTTCTGGTTGAGGGGTCAGGTGAAACTGAAGCATCTTCGGGGTTCTCCTCAAAGCTTCTGGATATCGCGAAGGTGGAGGTTTCTCAATACTTCCTGTGCACAGTTGCTCGGTTCTGGAAGCCAGTCCATCATGTATTCCGTTTTGGGAGAGTCGAATTGACCCCTACTCTGGAGGAGGTCCATAGAATATGCTATCTACAGAAGTTCCTGGGACCAACCATGTTTATGCAGCGCGACGGATATTCCTTAGTCTTGAGTGAGCTAGTTGGCCTGTCAACCAGCGATTGCGGTCGTTTGCATATTTGTTCAGACGGACATTCTCCCATGCTACAGCCGACTTACTTTGACAAGGTGATCGGGATGCGTGTCTCCCTAGGTGATGAGCTATGGTTGAAAGGCTTTGTTACCTGCTTCTTAGGAGAATTGGTTTTCAGCCATGGTCGGACTGTCATGAACATTGAGGTCGTCGAGATTGCCTTGGCGGTTGTTACCCGTCGGATAGACTTGGCTCCTGTTATCTTGGTAGAAACTTACTAGGCTCTAGACCGGTCACTGCACCGCTACCGACACTTTTATGGTTGTGGAGCTTTTGTACAGGTATGGTTGGCTGCACATTTGGGTGTAGAAGTCCTACGCCCGCAACGGTCAGCCTTTGAATCCTACTATCAAAGCAATCATGCACGCATGCTCACCTTAGTTCGGAAGGAGTATGAGAGGTTAGAAAGCTTGACAGAAAACAAAGTCATTTGGCGCATCATTCCTTCAGCCACCCATAACTTTGAGGCTTTCTTCAACACAACTGATATGCGGCTTATTATCCGACCAAGGCTGACTGGTGGAGTAGAGTATCACCCAGTTTGTGTGATGTGGTAGTTCGGCAATCAGCAAGATACCCTTGTTTAGGGGCAAATGACAGCCCATTTCCAAGAGTACCCCCCAAGTTCTTATGCTATGCCCAAGGAGCTGTCTCGCTTGCTTAGTGGCTCCATACGATCGAAAGATCTCACAGTCATGGAGGGGAAAGGTTGCACAGCAGATTATGAAGCTGAAGTAAAAGAAGCCTGGCCAATCTGCAGCACTGCTACGAGTCGTATGCTCTTTACCAAAGCCCTAGGCTCGAAGAGATCCAGGGATGACGTAGACTCTTGACATTCGCGTTATGCTACTGGTTCATTAAAAGTTGGAATGCATGTAACTACTTCATTGATTGTTGTAACAAAATTCATGGGAACACTTCTGGCCAGCTTGTTTGATTGATGTGGAACAGAACTCGCCATTTCTACAACATGTGCTTAGCTGGTTCAAACTGCTGCTTTCATCTACTTGCCGACTTGGCGCTAGGGACCACCCAGATAATAGTCGAGAATATCGTTTTATTGCCTAGGCCTGGCCGAATGAAGTCTTCACGAACTTCTGTACTAGGTAAGGTGAAATCCAAACTCGAGCAAGTCTTGTTTCCATCTGGACCTCGGATGAGGTTTAGGTGTTCCTATCCCGGATTTGCTCCAAAAGGACGAATCTTGGCAACATTTGCTCTGCTGGACTTGTTCTAATCGAACAAGTCTTGCTTTCATCATCTTCTATGACTCATGCAAAGAATAAAGCATATCCCGCTTAGTAAGTTTTCCCCTTTGGCTGACAGGTCTAATATCATGTCATGCCCTCTTCCTGCGGGCTGATATCCCAAACTATCCGATTGACATCCGTCCACTTGCCAATTTCCCTTCTTCATCGATAAGTCCGAAACCTACCATTCCCTCTAGGCCGGTAAGTCCGAAACTTGCCATTTTCCCTTCTTGGTTGGTAAGTCTAAAACTTACTATTCTCCCTTGGTCGATACGTTCGAAACTTACCATTCTCCCTTCTTGGTCGGTAAGTCCGAAACATACCATTCTCCCTTGGTCGGTAAGTCTGAAACTTGCCATTTTCCCTTCTTGGTTGGTAAGTTTGAAACTTACCATTCTCCCTTGGTCGGTAAGTCTGAAACTTACCATTTTCCCTTGGTCGGTAAGTCCGAAACTTGCCATTTTCGCTTTGGTCGGTAAGTTCGAAACTTACCATTCTCCCTTTTGTCGGTAAGTCTGAAACTTACCATTCTCCCTTCTTGGTCGGTAAGTCCAAAACTTACCATTCTCCCTTTGGTCGGTATGTCCGAAACTTTCCATTTTCCCTTTGGTTGGTAAGTCCGGAACTTGCCATTTTCCCTTCTTGGTCAGTAAATTAGAAACTTGTCATTCTCTCTTTGGTCAGTAAGTCCGAAACTAGCCATTTTCCCTTCTTGGTCGCTAAGTTCAAAACTTACCATTCTCCCTTGGTCGATAAGTCCGAAACTTATCATTCTCCCTTTGGTCGGCAATTTCCATTCTTGGTCGGTAAGTCCGAAACTTACCATTCTCCCTTTGGTCGGTAAGTCAGAAACTTGTCATTTTCCGTTCTTGGTCGGTAACTCCAAAACTTACCATTCGCCCTTTGGTCGGTAAGTCCGAAACTTGCCATTTTTCCTTCTTGGTCGGTAAGTCCGAAACTAACCATTCTCCCATGGTCAGCAAGTCCAAAACTTGCCATTTTCCCTTCTTAGTCGATAAGTCCGAAACTTACCGTTCTCCTTTTAGTCAGTAAGTTCGAAACTTGCCATTTTCCCTTCTTGGTCGGTAAGTCCGAAACTTACCATTCTCCTTTTGGTTGGTAAGTCCGAAACTTGATATTTTCTTTTCTTGGTCAGTAAGTCTGAAACTTACCATTCTCCTTTGGTCAGCAAGTCCGAAACTTGCCATTTTCCCTTCTTGATCGGTAAGTCTGAAACTTACCATTCTCCTTTGGTCGGTAGGTCCGAAACTTACCATTCTCCCTTCTTGATTGGTAATTCCGAAACTTACCATTCTCCCTTGGTCGATAAGTCCGAAACTTACCATTCTCCCATAGTTGGTAAGTCCGAAACTTGCCATTTTCCCTTCTTGGTTGGTAAGTCTGAAACTTACCATTTTCCCTTCTTGGTCGGTAAGTCCGAAACTTACTATTCTCCCTCTGGTCGGTAAGTCCTAAACTTACCATTCTCCCTCTGGTCGGTAAGTCCTAAACTTACCATTTTTTCCTTCCGGTCGATAGGTCTGAAACCAACCATGCCCCATTCGATCCTTGCTCAACAAGTTTGGTATCGATGGTGCCCCCTTTGGTCGTGCTCCAAATGGATTACACCAACTTCCTTCTATGGACCGGTACGTTGGACTGCCCGATGGGCACCTGTCTAGGTGTCTATCTTGTTGGTCAGCAGGTCTGGTATCCTATCGTGCCCCCTTTCTCTTGGGTTGGTATCCCGAACTACCTTGGCATTACTTGTGGTGCCTGATGGATTCCCCACTCACCTTGGTCCTTCCCTCCTTTTGGGTTGGTAGCCCGAATTACCTGGATGACCTCCGTAACTAGTTACTTTTCGGTGGGCAAGCATTGTGAGTCTTGTTTGGTGCTTTTCTCGACAAGTGTGATAACCAGTCAGGTCCTTTAGGAGCTGATTGGTCGTCAACTTGTCATCCTACACAACATGCATCATCTAGTGGTATACATCATAATCTTCATGTGGCATTCATTCACCATGTACCATCTTTCATCAGTACATATTATTCGTTAGCAGCTACAGTCACCTCAGCATTAACACTGGTGTTTCGTGTCGGCATTTGTCATTAATATTAGTTTTTGTGATTTCGACTTCGTTTGTGGCATTCTGGGTGGCAGGACTGGACTTCCAGTGCATTCACCAACTAGGTAGCTGGTTGCTAGTAGCTAACACTTTCTTGCAGCTTCGGGCGAGGTGTCTTCAACCCTAGGAAGCGATCTTCTCCTCTTATTCTCTTTTCCTTGTAAGAAGGGGCGGGGTGTCTTTATCAACCCTAAGCAATGGTCTCTGTTCCATTCGTCCTCCGACATCGCTCAGGGAGCGGCATCTGTAGACACCCCATATGTTTGCAATTGGACCTTAAACCCTAAAACTAACCTAAGTCAAAATCAAAATCCAAAAACCTAATTGAAAACCATGGAATTAATTCAAAACCCTAAACAAAATCCAAAACTAATCCAAAACCCTAGAATTAATTCAAAACCCTAAACCTAATTCAAAACATAATCCAAAACCCTAGAATTGATTCAAAATCCAAAACAAATCCAAAACCCTAGTATTGATTCAAAACTCTAAGCCGAATCCAAAACTAATCCAAAACCCTTGAATTAATTGAAAACCAGAAACCTAATTCAAAAACCTAATTCAAAACCAAATCCGAAACCCGGGAATTAATTCAAAACCCTAAACAAAATCCAAAACCTGATTAAAAACCCTAAAGTCAACTCAAAATCGTAAACCTAATTCAAAACCCTAACTTAAACCCTAAATCAAACACTAAACCCTAATCTCAAATCTTAACAACCTATAACAACTTCCGACTCCACCACAACAACCTTAACTACTCACCGGAATCGCGTCTCCTCGTCGTTGTCGGGGAAGAAGATGAACAGTGGAATGCGATCTGGCACTCCACGCCTCGCAGCGATGCTCCAAGCCCATGGAAACGACCTCAGAGCTTCCCCGACGCTCTGGAGCAGCGAAGACCCCGAATCGAGCCCCTAGCCGCCTCCACAACCGCCGTCGCTGGAGCACTGCTGCTACTTGATTAGGAGGTGGAAGAGCAGAGCGTTTCGAGCCTCTGGATGGAGGAAAAGCTTCCTTTCCTCGTCCTCAACCCTCCGGAAGCTCAGTGCCACCGTGTCGTCGCCTCCAAGACCTCCTTCTTCCACAACGCCGTCACTAGAGTTGCATCGACGGCGAGGGAGGTGGGAAGCCACCTCCGACCATTGGAAGCCTCATCGGAGACGTCAGATCTCTCCACCTTCCTCTCTTCTTGCTCCCAGAGAGCTCCAATGCAAGATCAGCCGTTGGGATGCCCGCAAGGGCGTCCCAGATAGTCATCTACGGCGAGGACCTGTCGTCGGTGGGTGTCGTGTTATTAAAAAAAATAAAAATACAGTTTCTTTTGAATAAACTTTTGATCTTTTTTTTTCTTTCACATAGGTCGTTATTTCTTGCATTTAGGTCCCTACACTAGTTTTTTTTAATCATTTTAATAATATTTGTTTTGGAAAGTTGCAGCGCAGCCCTTGAACCTTTTTGATAAAGTTTTCCAAACTTTAAAATTTGGCAAAAACCATCTGATTAACTTTTCATTTATTTTAAGTCTAATATTTTGCATAAAAGCCATGAGCTTTATTAAAATTGTTCTGAATTCATAATTTTCCAGCACAATTGCAAATTAAACCTTGGGAATTTATGTATTTGCTCAAATGTGACCAAAAATTGCATTTTAAACCCTGAACTTCACTGATTTCATACTGAGTGTATGTTTTCTAAGGTAAACTTACACAATAGTCCCTGAAACTTCCTGTTTTCAAACATAAACTCTTTATATTGCACATTTAACCCTGAATTTTTTCAGAATTGCATTACATACATGTTTTACTGACAAAATTGCATATTGAACCCTAGGAATCTTGAATTTGACCAAAAATGCGCACAGTTTTGCACATTTGACCCCTAAATTCCTCCAAATTGCATAAAGAATGTTTCTCAAGTATTTTTGTTGATTTAGCCTCAGAATTTTCAGCCTTCATTCAGAACATGTGAATTTTGCACAAAAGCCCTTGGAATTTACATTTTTCACTCACACATGCATTTTGTACATTTTGTTCCCCTTTTCATGCATATTTTCTCAGGTCTTCTTCCTTGTATCCTGCACACATTTCAAACTTGATTTTCCCATTGTTTCCCGGATTTCTTTTGACTTTCACGATTATGATTTGATTTGGTTTTCTATCGTCCGAGGGCGTACATTAACAGGCTTGACAATGCTGACGTTGACCGAAACGAGGATTATTTTTTCCAATATGATTTTTTCGGATTTCTTCAAGTTTTCACTGATTTGTGTGATGCTTTCCGAGTATTTCCAATTTTCATGATTTTCCTCATCGCCCAAGGGCGTACAGTAAAGTAGCACTTGCAATGCCTACATTGTCCCTTGGATTATCATTTTTCCATTTTATTCATTTCTTGTCTTTGATTTGACATGGTCATTTTAAGCATGTGCATTCAGAGTAGACTTGCATACTCTCAATAGACCATTAACAAGCAGAAAACCTAGAAAGATTGAGTTCCTCTTGTGCATAGGGGTGCCTAACCCCTTCCCCATGCGTAACAAGAATCCTTACCCTTTCTTTGGCCCGTATTGATTTGTGCACTACGTCCATTAGGCATGGAGCATGCATAAGTTTTCTTCGCCTTGATTTCTTTTAGTTTTTTCCTTTGTGTTTGGTTTTCCTCATCTTTCCATTAAAAGACTAGGTGGCGACTCCTTTCTTATCCTTTTGTTATCTTTCTTTGGTGTTTTCGAGCCTAGTCTTCTTCTCCGGATTCACCATCTTCGCCGTAACCGTATCGGGACTGCTTGTGTGCTTCCACGCACCTAAGAGAGCCGTGCAGGGTTCCACTGACATGGTCACATATGCCGTTATGATTTCGTATGGATAGTGTAGATACCCCATATGTTTGCAATTGGACCTTAAACCCCAAAACTAACCTAAATAAAATTCAAAATCTAAAAACCTAATTCCAACCCATAGAATTAATTCAAAACCCTAAACAAAATCCAAAACCTAATCCAAAACCATAGAATTAATTCAAAACCTTAACTAAAATCCAAAACCTAATCCAAAACTCTAGAATTAATCCAAAACTAATCCAAAACCCTAGAATTAATACAAAACTCTAAACATAATTCAAAACCTAATCCAAAACCCTAGAATTAATTCAAAACCCTAAACCTAATTCAAAATCTTAAATCTAATTCCAAACCCTAACTTAAACCCTAAATCAAACCTTAAACCCTAATCTCAAACCCTAACAACCTATAACAACTTCCTACTCCACCATAACAACCTTAACTACTTCCCACTCCACCTTAACAACACTAACCACTTCCCACTTCACCTTAACAACCTTAACCACTTCCCACTTCACCTTAACAACCTTAACCACTTCCTGCTCCACCTTAACAACTTCCCACTCCACCTTAACAACCTTAACAACTTCCCACACTAACCATAACAACCCATAACAACCTACCAAGTCATTGCAAGTCTATAAATACCCC
>JAMKQA010040571.1:0-11682 GCA_024699735.1 Posidonia australis
CAAAGCTTCCACACAAAATCCTCCTGTTGTCTCACAAAAGAGCCAACCCTAATAAGAGCATTGGATGGCCTTATATAGTGGCTAATCATCCATGACAAAAATGCCCTTATACAAATACAAATATTCAAGACACATTTACAAACATGATACATGAAAGTTCACTCACTTCATTTCTCATGATAATTGCATCTTCTAAGCTAATATAAACAACAGACAACTTCAAACATTGAGATTCAACTTAGCGTTTTGGGGGCAATTGGTTTAAAACAATTTTAAGAAAACCCGAGAATCTAAAAGGAGTCCCTCCATGAATTACCATATCCCCAACCTCCTCAAACAATTGTCTTCTGCAACTTAATTCCTTCTGAAAACACACAGGCTAGCAGCCATACAATAACTTCCAAAGGTTATGACTCAAAGATGTCCATGTTGCTAGGCAAGTAAAGCCATATTCCAAGCTCTCCCACATTGATATTCCTTTTAATATAGGTGACTATGACTTAAATCTAGTGCACATAGATCTCAACATATATAGTAATCTAACCAATACTCTAAGTTTAACACCTTACATGTAAAGTACTTTAGTTGTTTCACATCACGGTGACACAATGATTACAATTTTTCTTAGTGCCACACTAGAATCACTCATGTGGCATAGATCGTTGCCACAAGCTAAGATCGATTCTGCCTTAGAATGCTTTCACCCACATAGTAGAGAAAAGGAAAAAGTTTAAAGAAGCACCCTTCTTTTCTATTACTCACGAATAGGATTACAATAGTTAGGGAAGAGAAGCTACACTCATTTGCCTTCTCTTCCCCATATACACATGTATATATAGACATCGTCTAAACAATTTAACGCCTAGACCATCAAGGCACTACCCTTGACCACCCTTGATTCTTGGAGCCTTAACTCCCAATTCCTTAATGCCGCGCATAAACATTAGCACCTTAATGCTCGTGTGTTGAGCTTTGACTAGGTGTGCTTCACTCCACACATACTATGTTGCTTCAAGACATTCACAGCTTCAGACTATTGTCGTTTAACCTGCACGCACATTGTGCGCTACTTGCGCCACCTAGGTGTAATGCCTAGTTGACTTGTGCTTGACCCACGAGCTTCAATGCCATACTACGCCTCTCTCGCGTAATGGTTGTTGACTCGCACATGACCTACGTCACGTTGCACCAGCTCTTCCACAATGTTTGCTAGTTGTACACTATTTAAGTAATGTGTACCACCACACTTGTGACATAATGCTTCCCTTTAACTCGATACAACGAGTCTAAACTGTCCCATGCCACCTTGCGTGAACATGCCTTAGCTGTCTCTCCATGGTCCACACCTTGGTGTGATACCTTAACGATAAAGTTCTTCGTGCCCTCTTCACTAAAACTAGTACTAGACTAAGCCAAGGTAGGGGGAGACTGTGCAGTGGATGTTTGGGTTAGGCGATGGTAATTGTGGCTTTGGGTGGCAGGAAATGGGTGGTGCAATGGTGACTAGCGACGAAGGAGGCCAGGAGATGGCTCCTCATAGGCTAGGGATGACTAAGAAGTGGTTGGTCCGACAAGCAGATGTAATGAAGGCTGTGTAGTTGCTTGGGTTGCAATGTAGCTGGAGATATGGTTTAGGTGGCCAAAAATGGTGGTGGTGGTTGGCAACGAAGGAGGTTGGGTGCTCAAGCAGTGCTGGTGTAAATGAGGTGGATAATCGAGATCGAGAGAGCTCGTAGGCAGGAGTTGTTTTGTAGAGGGAAAAGTAGATATAGGTCGTTGGTTTGAATCTAGATTAGGGGTAAACAATGTAGATTAAATAAATGGATTGGATTGGGTTTAGGATTAAAAAGAGGGGTATGCTGGTCCATAGAAGTCAAGGAACACACCCATATCCATGCGAGCCAATAAGAAGAGGAGAATTGTTGTTCCAAGTGTTAAAATCCTATCGATCCTCTATAGTGCAGCTACTGACCCAGGGCATCTATGGTAGTCATCTACGATACTTGTAATGCCTCGAACCTCGAAACACTACCTAAACAACATCAATCCTCTAATTATAATAATTTACAATAATTAAAATAACTAGGGAAAACCTACCCAGAAATAGTGTGTGGCTGGTAGCTTTGAAACTCCAACACTGGTGACCGAACTACACCCAGTTAAGCACTTGAAAACTAAACAAAAACCAAACATGCGTGAGTGACATCTAAGTCACCCAGTACTCGCCTGTGACTATGCCGACTTGAGGGTCCAGCGCGGAGTCGCGCTAGAGGGAGGAGATCACAACCATATCAAGATGGCGCAGGCGCAAGATAGGATAAAAGAAAAGGAGTCGTCACCTAGTCTTTTAAGGAAAAGACGTGGAAAACCACAAAAGATTGAATGCATGTAATGCAGATGTGAAGGTTGGATGTCTGCTAACTAGAGGATGGGTAAGGATTCCTATTACGCACGAGGAAGGTATTAGGCATCCTCGTGTGCCCGAGAAACTCGGTCTTTCTAGCCTAACTCGCTTGCTACGGCTGAATGAACGTTTGCTAAGCCTAGACCATACTCCAAACATGCTAATATGAATGTCTAGTCAAAACTGGATGGATGTGCATGATGGCATGCGAAAAATGCAAAGAAGTCCATGTAAAACGGGCAAACATAAAATGACGATGTTTTTGGACCGATTGCTCTGGAAAACCATATGGATGTCAAAAAGATAGAAAATGAGATCAACCCAAGTTCTCGGAATCATAAAAAAGGCTGTGAAAATCAAAAGGGGAAAATAATCCGCAAAAGGGTCAATGTAGGCCTCTCGGTCAGTTTGTATATGCCCTCGAACGATGAAATCCAAACCAAATCAAAAATCTAAAATGTAGGATCAAAGCAAATCAAATCGGTTATCGGATAAGAAACTCTGGAAGCAAAGTGAAGAAAGAAAGGCATGAGATGCTGATTCACTAAATAGGTATGCAAATGTGATAAAAAGTAATATGAAACGCATGGATAAGTGCCTGAATGTGCAAAAATTCTAAAGAATAGGTTGAACAAGGTCTATGCATGACTAAGAGCAAAATTGAAATGTATGCTCATGAATTGGGGGCATAGGGGCAATTTGGTCATTTTCTTAGCAAGATGTGATAAATGCTAGCATGGGAGTGATGCATGGTCTAAGTTACGTCAAAATATATACAAAACATCTAGAAGGCGTTATTTGCAAGAAAACATGAAGGGAGAAGCAATAACATGATATAAACACAATAAAAGACAAATATAGGGACTAAAACGCAAAATTCACAAGAGGAATGAGAAACTGGATGAAAACTACACTCATGGCTTCTATTATAACATACAGGTGATGGATCCAATGTCAATGTGGTACTGATGTGTGAAAATTGCACTTGGATAATTTCCTGATAATTTAAGGCCTAAGGTGCAAAATTCACACATAGGTGCAAATGTGGTTAAAATGTGTGACTAAAACTCCATTCACAGTGAAAACATGGTTTTTAAGTGGAATTTATGATTAAATAAAAAAAATTGAAATGCAATAAATGAAAATACAAAGAATATGCAAGGAAACATTCTAAAACCCTAAGTGATGGATTTAGAAATAATCTAAGGGCTTGCATTAAATTGTATGTTCTCAAGAATGATTATTAGGAATCCAAGGAGTTATGTACAAAATTCCAGGGGCCTGAAAGTGATAAAAAAAATGGAATTTTATGTGGACTAGGGTAATTATGCAATTTATTAAGGTTAATGTGCAAACTTCACAAAAAAAACCATTTTCCAAAAATTCTGGGGATTATTGCAAACGCTCAGGGCTTAAATGTGATAAAAATTGAATTTTAGAGATGATCAGTATGATTTTTAGATATTTTAGGGCTTAGATTACAATTTTCCCAAAGAAAGTTCATTTTAAAGAGTTCCAGGAGTCACCTGCAAATGTTCAAGACTTAACTATAAAGAAAATATGAATGTAGGGGCTTAAATGCAAATAAACATGCATGAATATGTTAGGAATTAAAAAAAGAAACATGTAGGGGGCATATGCAAAATTCATAGAGAAAATAAAAGAACTAAAAACATTTTAAAACTACAAGGGCTAAATTGTGAAAAGCAGGACCTAAAATAAATAAAAAAAGGACCTAAACGCAACATCCTAGAACTAAAGGGGTTGGGCCCAAAAACTTTCTATTCGAAGATCGTCGGAGGATCACCGGTGCTCCCCCTCCGGCGATCTCTTCGACGATGCAGCAGCGGCGATCCCGTGGTGGTGGATAAGGAGCGGCAATTGAGGAAGCTCTAGGAGGACACTGCGACGATCTCCGGGAGGCTGGGCAAGGTTGGGGAGGCCTGAGGCCCTCCCCTCACCTCACGCTCCGGCGAGGTCCTCTGAACGGTGACAGAGAAGACAACAGCGCGGCACAGCGGTGCTCTGGTGACTGAAGCGGCGTGGGGACACACGACGAACCTCTGGAGCGACGTGAGGAGTCTTCCAGTGGCTTCAACAAGGGTTGGGATGGTCTCAGTCGCTCCCCCCATCCCCTGCGTCGGCGGTGAGGCTGCGGTGGATCGTCGGGGCGTTCCGACGGTCCAGACGGCGATGGAACGACCAGATGGCTTCGTGGAGGTGCGGCAGAGGTCTCTAGGTCGATGGCGTGACACGAGGAAGCGTAGTGATCCCCTACGCCTCTCGACAGTGAGCGACGGTGGCAGCTGGGTTGGCGTCGAAGACGAAGGTCCTCTGGAGCGGGGTGGGACCAAAGAGATGGAGGAGAGAAGAAGAGATTGGAGGAGAGGAGAAGAAGGGGAGGAGAAGAGAAGAAGAGGAGGAGAGGCCTTTGGGGGGCCTTGCCTAAGGCCAAGCAGCCTGAAACCTCTCCGATTGGCTGAACCCACCACCGGAGGTGGGTCGACGGTGGGCCAGAAAAGGGGGGGTCTCCGTCGTGGCTCGATTCCAGGACCCTAAGCGATTCTACAAGCCTAATGAATCGAAAAAAGAGAGAGGGAGGAGTAGTTACCTGTGGTGTGAGATGTCCCTTCCGGCGAGATGGTCGACGGCGACGTCTGGGAGCGGCTCCGGTAGTGCTCTGACTGGGGCTCCGGGAGGCAAAAAATAGGGTTGGGATCGCTCTGGAAGGTGGGGTTGGCTTCACTCGTGATCTGAGTTTCAAGAGGGCAGGTTGTTGCTTCTGGAGGGGTGGCTCGCGATATCCCTAGCTTGA
This sequence comes from Posidonia australis, assembly GCA_024699735.1. NCBI lineage: Eukaryota > Viridiplantae > Streptophyta > Magnoliopsida > Alismatales > Posidoniaceae > Posidonia > Posidonia australis. The sequence continues at coordinate 5,220 of JAMKQA010040571.1, forward strand.
TGGCGGTGAGGAGCTTTTATGCTCTGGCAAACCTCCTCCCTGCCGTCAATCTTCCTCACAAGGGGCCAACGTCGTAGAATTGAGCGCATGGCCAAGGTGGAAGGTCCGGTGATCGCGAGGTCAAGGATTCAGCCCCGGAGAATCAGGGATTGGCTGCGGGATCCTTGCTGGAGAAAACGAGGTCATCGGCGGTGAAGGCTCGCCGGAAAAATTATTTGTTTTTCTAAAGTTTTCTGGTTTAAACATTTATTAGGCCTATTAGGCTGAAACAAGCTTAGGGTTTTGGTTTTCCTTTGTTTTTTCTTTTTCCTTTTGTTTTGTGATTTAAAATTAAGATTAATTTGATGATTTTGGATTTGATTATTTGTGTTTTAATATTTTAAGTTGATTAAGGTTTTATTTGATGATTTAAATTAAATTATTTGTCTTGGTTTTAAATAGATTAAATTGTTTTTTCTTGACTTTTGGTTTTGGCTTTATTTGAATCCTGATTTTGATTTGGTTGATTTAAATTTTGGATTTGATTGGATTAAATTTAGATTTCATTATTTTTCACTTGATTTAATTAAGTATTTTATTTAGGTTTTGATTTAGGGTTTTAATTACTTTAGGTTTTTTTGTTTTATTTTATTTTTGGGATTTTCATGGATTTTAGGGTTTTTGATTTTAAGTTCTTAAATTGGGTTTTGTAATTTAAATTTGATTTTTGACTTTGGGGCTTAGGATTTAATTAATTTGTTTTGAATTAGGGTTTTGTGACTTAATTAAGGTTTATGGTTTTAATTTAGGGTTTTTGTATTTAAATTAGGGTTTATTGGTTTATTTAGGGTTTTTGGATTAATTCGGGTTTTAGATTTCAATTAATTAGGATTTTAAATGGATTTTGACTTTAATTAGGGTTTTCACTTAATTACTTGGATTTTAAATGGATTTAAGTGGATTTTATTTGATTTTGACTTGAATTAGGTTTTTTGTTTTATTAATTGGATTTTAAGTGGATTTAATTTGATTAAATGGATTTTAAATGTGTTTCGTTTGATTTTAATTTTAATTGGGTGAGAGTGAGCTAGTGTGGGCCTGAATGGGCCTGTGTGGGCTTAAGTGGGTCAGGGTTTTGGTGGTCGGAACCAGAGCATCATCCGGAGGAGCTTGCTACCAAGTGACTTCAAAATCAGGGTGTCTACAACGCTTAACCATGGAAAACTATAAGAAAACTCTAATCTTTATTAGTTATAAAACCATTTCACAAACTTGGGAAACCACAAATTCCGAACAGAAAGCAATAGGAAAACTTATTTCCAAAACCATGCCTTTACAAACTTTGAGATTTGCTGTTAACTGACTCTTGCTTATGGCTTCAAGTGGGGTGTCTTTGTCAACCCTGAGCATCGGTCTTTGTTCTACTCGTCCTCCGACCTCGCTTAGGGAGGGGCATCTGTAGACACCCTAATTTCTTAATTTTGTAGGATGGAGATGTGGTGGCTGAGCTCTAACTCTAATTGAATCCATTGAGCCCACTTTAGCCCACAAGACCTATTTAAACCCATTCAACTCATTTTGGGCCCATTTAATTCATTTGGGCCCATTGAAGTCCACTTGGGCCTGGCCCATGGAGGCCCACAAGGCCCACATAGGCCCATTAAGCCCAATTGATTCCACCTTGGTCCCAAAGCCCGTGAAGGCCCACCATAAACATTTTTTTTTCTTTTTTCCTCTTTTTCCAACCTAACACTTTAGCTTCCCTATCCATATTCATCATTTACTAATATTCTTTTTTCTACCAAAAATACATATAAATTCCACACCCATTTTCTCCTCCCCACTGAACCCACTTATTCTCCACTGATCTCCCACGAATCAGCCTGAACCCACCTCCTTACTGAGCTCATTAGCCAGCTCGAGCTTCACCACTAATCCAGCAAATCTCCAAGCATCTCCAGCCACTGGATCAGCCGCCAGCGAAGCCTGGATCTCCGTTCATCTCTGTCGGCGACCAAAGGGACAGAGGGGAGGCAACTGTTCAATTCTTGTTAGTCCATTAGGCTGTTACGACTTCAGTTAGGAGGTTGGAAGTTTGTTAAGTGATTTTGTTAGGGCAGTGAGTGGCTGGAGGTTTGGGTCGTCGGGTTTCTGCTAGCCTATAAAAGGAGGGATAGAGGCATGATTTAGAAAGACTTTTTGGCGAGAGAGAAAAGAACGGAGAGTGCCAGAGAATTCCAGAGAGAAAAGGAGATTCGTAGGGAGAAGAGGAGGAGAATTTTGGTGTTCCGACGAGCTACAGAGGTGAATCAACGTCGTCAGGCCAGGTACGCTCTTCCCCCATATCTTCTAGCTCTAAACGTAGCTTCCTGAGGTCTTCTCCTTCTTTCTGGAACAATTCCGGGCCATCCAGAGGTTTTCTCTGGTCGGAGTTGCTTCTTGGAGCTTGCCGTCGCCAGGAAATCCAAGGCACGTCCTTGGCCCCCTAGTCTCCTCTCTCCTCCTCTAGCCTCCCCGGAGCTTTCCCGCTCCTTGGATTGTCGCTTTGACACCTCCAGATAGCCTGCACAAGATCGTCGAAGAACATGCCTAGAGACGTCGTTGCCGGAAAAGACGACTCCTCCAAAGATGGACCACGTGCCTCCCGCTGCGCCGCGCACCTCCGTCAACTCAGGAACCCTCCACCGTGTCCCGCAAGGCCTCTGGAGCTTCCAGAACCTCGCCACGGGCCCCTGGTCGTCGCAGCGACGTAGCTCGCCGGAGAGGATGGCGTCAACGGTCGTCGAGAATCTCCTCTGCTCCTTTCTTCTCCATTTCGCTCCAGGGAGAAGGAGGAAGCTCCTCCTGATGCCTCGAGGCCTCCTTGACCATCAGATCACCTCGCCGCAGCCTTCTTTCTTCTCCGGTGCCATCGTCGGAGAGCTCAACGGCGAGGTAGGTGGGAGGTTCGCTCCCACCGTTAGATCTCTGATCCACTCCGATGGATCTTCTCCCCTCTCCTTCCTCTTGCTTCCTGTGGGGTCTGATCGCAGATCAGACCATGGGAAGGCCTTGTGTGCCCCCTCTGGCGGTCGTTGGAGGCAGAGCTCTGTTGCCGGTGACCGTCGTTTCTTTTTTCATTTAAAAAAGAAATAAAAACATTTATTTTAATAAACTTCTGGAACTTTGTTTTCCTTGCATTTAGGTCCTTTTTGTATTACACATAAGTCCTTTTATTACAAATAGGTCCTCCTCTCATTTTTATAAAATCATTCGAATAAAGTTTTAACTAAAAATATTACATTCTTTCCCTTGAACATTAAAAATAATGTTTTCCAAACATTAAACTTTAGCAAAAGCCCTCAAGTTTTCTTTTAATGCATTTTATTTAGGAATTTTGCATAAGAGACCCTGAGCTTTCTTGAAATCTTTCTGAAAGTTCATTTTTCTAGTTAATTTGCATTTAAGCCCCTACATTCTTCTAGAATTATCCAAGATGTTGTTTTTGCTGGTTAAATTGCACTTCAACCCCATAAGTTTTTGAAAACTTTTCTGAAGCATGTTTTCTCATGGTAAATTGCATTTTAATCCTAAGTCTTTACTGAAATTCTTCTGGATGCTTTATTCTATTGGGCAACTAGCAGTTTAGCCCCTGTACTTCACTTATTTTACTCTGAATGCCTGTTTTCTGGGGTAAAATGATTGTTTTGCCCCTGAAACTTTCTAGAACTTTTCTGAATCATTTTTCTTGCATTTTTACCTTGAATTTCCACTAAATTGTTTTCAATGCTTGTTTTAGTGGTAAAATTGCATTTTAACCCCTAGGAAACTTCATTTTGACTAGGATTGCACATGTTTGCACATTTGACCCTAGATTTCTTCATAATTGCATGGAATGTGTTTTCCTATGTATTTGTGATGATTTGGGCTTCAGAATATCATTTTTAATCAGAATTTGGGTTTTTTACACAAAACCCCCTGGAATTTTCATTATTTGCACTCACTTGTATTTTGCATATCTTTTCACATCTTTTCGCACAAGTTTTCTTGCCTTTCCTTGCTTGCTTTGCGCGTACTTTTCTAGCTTGGTCCGAGCTTGGTTTTCTCGTCGTTTCCCCGGTTTTCGCCTTTAGATTTGTTTTGGCTTTCCATCGCCCGAGGGCGTACAGTAAAAGGCTTGATAAAGCCGACATGGTCCCGAAATGAGGATTATTTTCCCCTTTTTGATTTTCTCGGATTTATCCCAATTTCCGTTGTTCTGTGAGACGCTTTCCGAGAATTTCTTAATTTTCACGATTTTCCTCATCGCCCAAGGGCGTACAGTAAAGCGGCATTCTCCATGCCTACATTTGACACTCGGATTAACTTTTCCCTTTGTTTCATTTCTTTACTTTGATTTGACATGTTTTCAGTCACATTTAGCATGAGCATATAGAATAAGCAAGCATACATACATAGATCATTGACAATAGGGAAACCTAGAAAGACCGAGTTTTGTCGAGAACGTGGGGGTGCCTAATCCCTTCCCCATGCATAACCAGAATCCTTACCCTTTTCTTTGGCCCGTATTCATTTGAGCATTGTCCATTAGGCACGGAGCACACACATACATTTTGCATCTTGTTTGCTTCCCAATTTTCTTGTGTTTTTGGTTTTTGTAACCATACCGTCGAGGATGGCAAAAATATATGTATGCCAAAGTCGGCAAAGTCACGGCAAAAATAAAAATAATGCAAAATGCAGGAGTCGCCACCTAGTCTATTCAAATGGGAGACAAGGAAAACCATATAAAACATGAAAATCATGCAAAATAATAAAAAAGGGGTCTGCGTAAACCAGAAATTTGGGTAAGGATCCCTGTTACGTACAAGGAAGGTGTTAGGCACCCTCGTACGCCCGATAAATCGGTCTTTCTATTGATTTCTCTTTTGCTTAGGGAATTTCGGCTTTGCAGCCTTTAATGTACACCCAAGGGCGATATGCCATGCCATGCTTGTGTGGTGTCTAAAGTATGGGTGCATGATGTGTAGGGGTGTGTCCTAATGCTTAGAAGTATCACTCGCATGTCGGGTCAGGTGTTGATGCAAGAATATTGCATAATAAGATCAAAGATCTAATAATTTCAAGTGATTTTCATCCTTGACTTGCTATATGCCTACTGCAATCTTGAATGCAGGAAAACTGTTGAAAACAAAGGTGTGCCTTCCTAATGCATCAAGGAAGAAAGCCAAAGGAAAATCCAGAAGCAAATTAGGTCGAGAAAGCAAGCCAAAAACATATAAAAGCCTACTGTGTGCTACTGAAAACAGGCCAATGAGCCTATTTGGTGCGCCGGACTGGTGCTCCATCTGGTGCGCCCCCTATGTGCGTCTACGTGGGCCAGGAAAACATGTTGAAAGAAAAATAAAAAGCCATGCAAAGCCAAAACATCAGAGAATGCACTCTGGAAAAGTATGCAGTATAAAATCATTCTGTAAAACTAGGAAAAACATGTATTAAAAGTGTAAGAAATGCAAATGCAATGACCTTGTGCTCAAGGGCTGGTAGCCTCACACTAGGTCTCACCTATTTAAGCTAGAATGAAGAAGCTGGATTCAGTCAGGCCACTGGATCATGGGCTCATACACAAGTCTCTCCAAGTAGGAGTAAGGTGCAATCGGCCTACCAGATTCAGCCTAGGACTGACTATCAAAATGGAGAAAGCAATGGGAAAGCGATCTGCTGTAAAATTGAAAACATGCAAGTGAAACCATGGTATATCAAAGAACCAGATAATAAAAGAATCACGTTCATAAAGCCATGCAAACAGAGATGCTAATGCGAGTGCTTTGCTCTCTGACCAGTTTGGTACACCTGCATGGTGCGCCGGAGTGGTGCTCTAGTTGGGTGCGCTTGAGTGGTGCGCCCTAGAGAATTTTCCCAGAAAAGAGAAGGGATTTATGCTAATGCAGATGGGTTCATGCCATTGTTAAAAGCTGAAAACATGATGAGGATGCACACGATCGAGAGTCATCATGTAAATCATGTATACCAAACCAAATGAGTTGATGGGTTCATGTATGAATACATACAAAATGCCAAGAAATAAATATGATATGGGTAAACCCAATCAAAACGCATGTAAGTGATGATCATATCAAGCATATCTCTATGTGCAAGAACATATAAGTGCGTGGCAAAGAGCTATGTGCAAGGAAACAGTAAAAAGAAGATAACTCATGCAGATTTATGCTAGAAACAAAAGTGGACATACTCGCAAACAGAGGTATAGACTTACATAGAGATCATCTTACATGGAGTGCAAACATATTTATCATAAAATCTCACAAAAACATGGATTAATCAAACCATATGTAAGATCTCGAGCATGCTTTATCATGTTTCTAAAGTGAAATTTAAAGGAGAAAGAAGAGGTAGAAAACCTACCTCTCAAGATGTTCCTTCTTGAAATATCAAAGATAGAGAAATCCTTGTTGCTCTGGAAGGACCAAGGATGCTTTGGGAC
>JAMKQA010040573.1:0-11371 GCA_024699735.1 Posidonia australis
TGATCAAGGTAACAACAGTAAAGAAAGTGGAAATGAATAAAGAAAGTGAAATGTGTTTTGGTCAGGATTGGACTTGTGAAATGGTCCTAAAATCCTGAAAAGAAATGATGATGTTTTAACTAGTTGCCAGCCAATGTTTATGATTTGGTTTTAAGCCCAATGAGGCATTGTGTTTTAGGCTGGATCTGGTCAGAATGTGTATTTGAAAAGTGTGTTTTGGGAAGAAATCTCCAATATTGAAATGGAATTGTTTTGGAAAAGAAAAAAAATGAATTCCAAAAGGGTTTTTGAAAGGAATGTTTTGTAAGGAAAAAGAATATGGTTTTGGGATTGAATCCCCAAGTGATTGTTTAATAAAAGAAAGGATGATTTTCAAAGGAGAAAACCTTGTTTTTGCAAAATGTTAAGAAACAAGTTTCTTTTGGTTTTGCCGAGTTTTGTTTGTGGTTGTGTGTTATGGGGCGCGTACTGGGTGACTTAGATGTCACTCACGCGTGCTATTTGGTTTTCAGGTGTAGACCGTGTGCAGCTGGGTTCCGGTACAGGAATTGGAGCTTCTAGCCGCACATTGTGATCTTGAAGGTGAGCCTTGGTTACAGTTATATTTATTTCTGTAATTAGTGTAATTATGCTTGGGATACTGGGATTTGGTAGCGTGCTCGGGATCAGGGCATTACAGTACCTGGTCTGGTAGTGGAATGGATGGTCGGAGCTCACCGGAGGCCGCTGGAACTCGCCGAAGATGGCTGAGAACTCAGGTTTCTCACCTCCACGAGCTTCTTCTCTCTTCCAGGAACTCTCTGGTAGCTTAGGTTGGGAGTGGAAAGACATGGGGAGCTCACCTCTCTCCACTTTTGCAAAAAAAACTCAAAGCTCCAAATCCTCCCCCTCCCTCCTTACATAAGGGGGTATTTATAGGCCTAGTTGGTTGTTAGGGCTGGAGTGGAAGGTGGTTGGGTTAGTTAGGAAGTGGTTAATTTGTTGGAGATTAGTTAAGAAGTGGTTAATTTGTTGGAGATTAGTTAAGAAGTGGTTAGTTTGTTGGAGATTTGTTAAGAAGTGGTTAGTTTGTTGGAGATTAGTTAAGAAATTGTTATGTTTGTTGGAGATTAGTTAAGAAGTGGTTAGTTTGTTGGAGATTAGTTAAGAAGTTTGACTTAAGGGTTTGGGATTTGACCTAGGTTTAGGATTTGGATTAGGGTTTATCCTAGGTTTAGGGTTTGGATTAGGGTTTTTCCTAGGTTTAGGGTTTTAATTAGTGTTTAACTTAGGTTTAGGACTTGGATTAAGGTTTAACCTTGATTTATGGTTTGAATTAGGGTTTAGTTTTGCATTTAGGTTAGTTAGGGTTTTGTAGTTAGGTTTTGCATTAGTGGTTGTCAGAGTGAGGTGTGGTTATTGGGTTTGGCCTATACATATTAGGGTGTCTACACATAGGGAAGGTGTAAGGCACCCCCATGCGCTCGAGGAACTCGGTATTTCTAGGTTTCGTACTTGCCAATGGTTTAATGGATGTGTGCTTGCCTCTTCTGAATGCTCATGCTAACGGTGACTTGAAAACATGCCAAATCAAAGAGAAGAAATGAAATAAAGGGGAATAGTTAATTCGAGGGACAAATGTAGGCATTGAGAATGCTGCTTTACTGTACGCCCGTGGGCAATGTGGAAAATCGTGAAAATCGAGAAAACACTCGGAATGTGTCATGTAAATCAGTGGAAATTTGTAGAAATCCTTGAAAATCAAATTGGGGAAAATAATCCTCGAGCGATGGAAAACCAAATCAAGTCAAAAAAAATGCAAAAATAGGAAGAAATCTGGGAAACGATATGGAAACCAAGCTTGAAGTGAGCTAGGAATGCGTGCACGATGTAAGGAAGAAAATGTGAACATTTGGATGAAAACGTGTGACAAAATATGCAAAATGCATGTGAGAGTGTAAAAATGAAAATTCCAAGGGCCTTTGTGCAAAATATCCAAATTCTGAATGAAAACTGAAATTTTGAAGCTAAATCATCAAAAATACATAGAAAAACACAATTCATGTAATTTTGAAGAAATCTAGGGTCAAATGTGCAAAACTGTGCATTTTTTGTCAATTTGAAGGTTCCTAGAGGTCAAAATGCAATTCTGCCATTGAAACATGCATTTAATGTAATTCAGTGGAAATTCAGGGTAAAATATGCAAGAAAAAAAAAGTCCATGTTTGAAAACAGAAAGTTTCAGGGGCTGACATGTAAATTTACCCTAGAAAACATGCATTCAAAAGAGTTTCAGAAAAGTTCAGGGTTCTTTATGCAAAAGAGTTGGCTTAAAATGCATGAAAAGATACTCTCGATGTTTTTATCAAACTTTTAAGCCTGGAAAATATTATTTGGAAAACTCAAGGGGCACATTGCAATATTTTCAGTTAAAACTTTATTCAAACGATTTAAGAAAAATGCAAGGACCTAATTGTAAGAAAAAGGGGGCATATTTAAAAGATAACAAAAGTTACAGAAGTTTTATTGAAAGAAAATTAATTTTTATTTTTTAAAGAAGAAAAAGAAAAGGCAACCGCCGGCGACGAGGCCTCACCGTCGAAGACCGCTGGAGAAGCTTCCAAAGGCCATCCCGTGGTCTGATCCAAGATTAGACCCTATGGGAAGCAAGAAGAGAAGGAGGAGAAGAGATCCAACGGTTTGGATCAGGGATTCAATGGCGGGAGTGAGCTTCCCACCTCCCTCACCGTCGGAACACTCCGGCAATGGCGCCGGAGAAGAAGGGGGCTACTGGAGGTCACAACGCGACGTCTCTGGGCTCCAAGAGGCATGGGAGAACGACGAGGTTCATTTGCCTTCCTTCAAAGGTCAAACTGGATGGAGATCGCACAAGGTGGGTTCTGCTTGTCATTACTGTCGTCTCCTCCGACGAGAGAAGTTGCCAGGGTGATCCAAGGCCTGAGTCGCGATCCTGGAGCCTCAAGAGTGTTTATGGAGCGTTGGAGATTGTTCCCTTAGGGTCGGAGTAGCGTTGCAAGGCTAGAGGCTCGTGTTTCTTCTTTGGTTTCAGTCTTCTTCCCCGACGACGCTGACCTGGCGTGACTCCAACAATCTTTTGGTGGTGGCTCTGGGAGGCAGCGAAATGGTGCACCAGGGGTCGGAGAAGCAGGAGGAAGACCAAGGGAAGAAGAGCTAAAGCTCTGGGACACGAATCAACTAGTGGATTCGTGCCCCCATCAGCTCTAGGTGATCCAAGGTCTGGAAACGTGATTCCAACCAGAGGAGACCTCTGGCTCTGTTGGAATCGACCAGGGGAGGTAGAGGGAGGCCTAAGAAGCATAAATTGAAATTAAATGAGGCTGGTGGAGGGCGTACCTGGTCTGGCATTGTGCTTCGCTATCGTAGCTCACCGGAGGTGGCTGAAAACTCTGATTTCTCACCTCCACGAGCCTCCTCTCTCTTCCTAGAACTCTCTCTATCTCTCTCTCTATCTAGCGGTTGTAACAACCTGTAACAGATTCAACAAAATCCTAACAACTAACCAACTCTGTAACAAACTAAAACCTCCTAACAAACTAACCACTTGTAACAACCTTGCTTCCCCCACGCACCTTGCTGCCTGCCCAAGCACTGATAGCGATCGACGGTCGTGATAAGGGAAACAGCCAGGTGCATATGTGTGGTGCGATTGTATGGTGCGCTAGATAGGTGCGCCAGAGAGGTGCCCATGTCTGGTGCGATTGATAGGTGCGCCTGTACGGCCCCAGATCACGGCTCAGATCATTGGTTGTTGGGTTTGGCATTCCTTGGCTTTGGGACTAAACCTGGGTTTGAGTTCATTTGTGATTAAAAGCCCAGCTACCACAACTCCATCCTGCAGACTTGCAAAATTGGGGTGTCTACATATACAATATTGCAATCATTTACATGGTTTATAAATGAAAATTGATAATCAGGCCCAGATGTCACAAAACCAAACACAAAAGAAAACCAAGAAGAAAACAAGATGAAGAAAACATGTATGCTCCGTGCCTAATGGATAAAATGCACAAATTAATGCGGGCCAGAGATAGGGTAAGGATTCTTGTTACGTATGGGGAAGGGGTTAGGCACCCCCATGCACCTAAGGAACTCGGTCTTTCTAGGTTTCCTACTTGCTAAATGGCTTATTAGGTGTGTGCTTGCCTATTTTGAATGCATATGCTGAAGATGACTAGAAAACATGCCAAATCAAAGATAAGAAAATAATAAAAGGAAAAATGATAATTCGAGGGAGAAATGTAGGCATTGAGAACATCGCTTTACTATACGCCCTTAGGAGATGAGGAAAATCTTGAAAATCGAGAAACTCTCAGAAAATGTCTCACAAATCAGCGAAAATTTGAATAAATCCGAGAAAATCAAATTGGGGAAAATAATCCTCATTCGGAACAATGTCGGCATTGTTAAGCCTGTTAATGGATGCCCTCGGGTGATGGAAAGCCAAATCAAATCTAAAAACGCGAAAATCGGAAGAAATCTGGGAAACGCTGAAAAAAACCAAGCTTGAAATGAGTTAGAAATGCATGCACGATGTAAGGAAGAAATCACAAGAAAACATGCATGAAAAAAATAGCAACAAAATGTGCAAAGTGCATGCAAGAGTGTAAAAATGTGAATTCTAGGGACTTTTGTGCAAAAAACCCAAATTCTAAATGAAAACGGTAATTCTAAAGCTAAATCATCAAAAATACATAGAAAAACACATTTCATGTAATTTTGAAGAAATCTAGGGTCAAATGTGTAAAATTGTGCATTTTTAGTCAAATTGAAGATTCCTAGGGGTCAAAATGCAATTCTGCCATCAAAACATGTATTCAATGCAATTCAGTGGAAATTCAGGGTAAAATATGTAAGAAAAAGAGTCAATGATTGAAAACAAAAAGTTCCAAGGACAATTAAGTAATTTTACCCTAGCAACATGCATTCAGTGTGAAATCATAAAGTTCAAGGACTAAAATGCAATTTAAGTCACATCTGTGCAAATATTTGAATTCTCAGGGTTTAATTTGCAATTAAGACAAAGATACATGCATTTAGAAGAATTTTAATGAAACTCAGGGGTTTAAATGCAATTTAACTAGAGAAATATGCATTTAGAATCATTTTCATGAAACTTAGGGTTTAAAATGCAATTTAACCAGAGAAATATGCATTTAGAATCATTTCAGTAAAGTTCAGGGTTCTTTATGCAAAAAGGTTGGACTTTAGTGCATGAAAAAGAATTCTAGGGGTTTTTATCAATCTTTTAAACCTGGAAAATATTATTGGGAAAACTCAGGGGGTACATTGCAATATTTTCAGTTCAAACTTTATTCAAACGATTTAATAAAAATGCAAGAACCTAATTGTAAGAGAAAAGGAATTACTTGTAAGAACAGAAGGACCTAAATGTAACTGAACAAAAGTTACCGAAATTTAATCAAAGAAAACTTATTTTTTATTTTGATTTAAAAGAAAAGAATCGACTGCCACTGTCGACGTTTGGAGGGGTTGTTGGAAACTATCCCATGGCCTGTTCAAAGATCAGACCTCATGGGAAACAAGAAAGGAAAAGGAGGAGATGATCCAGCGGTTAGGATCGAAGATCTAATGGCTGGAGTGGGCTACACGTCCCCCTCGCCGTCGGAAACTCCAGTGATGGTGCCGGAGAAGAAGGTGGTTCCAGGGGCTGCGATGCTGCGGTCCAGGGCTCCAAGAAGCTCGGAGGTGTGTTGAGGAAAGTTTCCCCTCCATCAAAGGGCAAAATGGAGGAAGATCGCGCGAATGTGGGCTCCACCTGCCGTCGCCGTCGTCTTCTCTGGTGAGCATGGCTACGGGAGTGATTCAGGGCACGAGGCTCATCTTTGATGGCTCCGGTGCATTAGGGGCATTTTGTGGAGTGATTCTGGATGATCGGAGAGGCACAGCAAGGCTAGAGGCACGCGTCCCCTCTCTGTGAATAGTCTTCTTCTCCGGCGAAACATCGCGATTCCAGCGATCTTCTGGTGGAGGCCTCCACAGCGACTGGAACGGGGTTTCGAAAGGTGGAGAAGCAAGAGGGAGGTTTGGGACGGAGGATCCAACACTCTGGGGCTCGAATCAACCAATGGATTCATGCCCCCACCTAGGCCACCAGAAAACTTCTCCGGTTAGGCCTGGGAGCTCAATTGCGACCAGAGGAGACCTCTGGACCTATTGGAATTAATCAAGGAAGATAAAGGGAGACCTAGAAGAGCATTCTTAACATGTATGTAGGTCTGTAGAGGGAGTACCTGGTCTGGCAGAGTGGTAGACCACAGGAGCTCACTGGAGACGACTGGAAACTTAGAATTCTCACCTCCACGAGCTTCCTCCTTGCTCTAGGATCACTCTGGTAGCTCTAATTGGGAGAAAAAGCTATGGGAAGCTACTTTCTCCATTTTCCAAAAGTTCCGTTTTCACTTGCAAATGGGGCTATTTATAGGCTTCCATATGGCTTGGTTGATTGTTATGGTTAGAGTGGAAGGTGGTTAAGAAGAGGTGGGAAGTGGTTAAGTTTGTTAGAGAGAAGTGGGAAGTAGTTAAATTGGTTAAGAAGTGGTGGGAAGTGGTTAAGTTTGTTGGATAGAAGTGGGAAGTGGTTAAGTTTGTTGGAGAGAAGTGGGAAGTGGTTAAGTTTGTTGGAGAGAAGTGGGAAGTAGTTAGAGTTGTTTTGGTTGTTACATGAGTTTGTTAGATTAGTTAGGATGTAGTAGAAGTTAGTTAGGTTGTTGAGGTTTGACTTTAGAATTTGGGGCTTGACTTATGGTTTAAGGCTTGACTTGGAGTTTGACCTAGGCTTTAGGGTTTGGATTATGATTTTGAATTTAATTTAGGTCTTAATCTAGGGTTTGAGGTTTGGATTATGGTTTTGAATTTAATTTAGGTCTTAACCTAGGGTTTAAGGTTTGGATTAGGGTTTAACCTAGGTTTTAGGGTTTATTGGTATTTTAGGGTTTTCCTAGGGTTTTTAGGAATTTTAGGGTTTTGTTTGGTTTTTCAAAATTTTATTTGGAATCTTGTTAGGGTTTGGTCCATTTGCAAGCATATTGAGGTGTCTACAGATAGTATAGGTTGTCAGCCTGAGTGATAGTTTAGGTTATCAACCTGAGTCATAGTTTAGGTTATTAGCCTGAGTAACAGTTTAGGTTATCTGCCTGAGTGATACTTTAGTTTATTAGCCTGAGTGATAGTTTAGGTTATTAGCCTAAATGATAGTTTAGGTTATGAGCCTCAATGATAGTTTAGGTTATCAGCCTTAGTGATAGTTTTGGTTATCAACCTAAGTGATAGTTTAGGATATCGGCCAGGGTGATAATTTAGGATATCAGCCTAAATGATAGTTTAGGTTATCAGCCTAAGTGATACTTTAGGTTATTAGCCTGAGTGATAGTTTAGGTTATCAGCCTAAATGATAGTTTAGGTTATCAGCCTAACTGATAGTTTAGGTTATGAGCCTCAATGATAGTTTAGGTTATTAGCCTAAGTGATAGTTTAAATTATCATCCTAAGTGATAGTTTAGGTTATCAACTTAAGTGATAGTTTAGTTTATCAACCTAAGTGATAGTTTAGGTTATTAGCCTAAGTGATAGTTTAGCATACTAGCTTTAGTGAAAGGGAAGGGAATGAAGTGAACTGCATTTCATCTGTCCAAAGTAGAGAGCGAGAAGCTAACAGATGAGTTGGTGGATTCAGAAGTTACACCTGGAATGGAGAGAGATGACACTATAGAGTAGTTGACATGCCCTTGGTATCAAAAGGATGATACCATAATTGAGATGAGGGAAGGTCCGAAGATTCTAGTGTAAAAAGAGATGCCCCTGGTATCGAAGGGGGCTGCCGTGGGAGAACAGAGGAAAATGAGTCTGAGAGACCAAACCAGTTCATCTTGCTAGGTAGAGATTCCTAAGGTTGGACCTCATCTTATGAGTGCACCATGGATCATTGAAACTACGAGGTGTGATCTAATGTTGGTTGGAGCACTGGATACTGCTATGCTGAGACTACGATGTTGGATTCAGAGTACTTGCCGAGTGGAACTGAGGTTGATGCCTTGCTTGCGGCATTCCGTTACAATGATTGACTATTGTGTTGGTCTTGGGTAGAGGATAGCTGACATGCCCCTGGTGGGCGACTATTAAGCGTAGAGCCTTGATTGTGATGCATTTGCTGCTTGAAAGTGCTACAACGTCGTGTGCTTCAACCAAAGGAGCATTGACGTATGAGTTGTTGCGGACTGATGTGGGTTGGACTAGAGGGCTGCCGACATGCCTTTGGTTCAAAGTGACGAGTTGAGAGAACTTGACCCGAAGAATGGCTGATAGGCTCTTGGTCGTAGTACTATCATGGTGACATACGAACAAGAGCAGCTAACATGCCCCTTCTTGAACATGGGAGGCTCCAACCATAAGGCAGCTAACTTGCCCCTAGTTGAAGGCTGTGTGAATCCTTGCAAAGTCGAATGCGAAAGAGATGACTGACTATTCCGGTGTATGCATGCTGATGTTTTTGTTTTCTCATATTTGCCCTCAGTGCCAAGAAAGCTTTCAATGTTTGCTATGAAGGAGGGGTTTGTTCTCGACTCACTGGACCCTACCTGAATGACCTAATTTGTTAGTGACGTTCAAGAATAGGCGAGGTTGTGGTTAGTAGGTAGTGCGGGAGAACAATGCTCTGTATCGAAATCTCCCTTAGGTCCTACACCTACTCTTTTAATTATACTCTTTTTTTTTACTCCCTTATAGGCTTGTAGGCTCACTCTCTCCTTTGCTTGATGGTAATGGGTATATAGATGGTGCCTGAGGCTACTCGATTTTTGAGTACAAGGGGTGGCTAGTCCCTTTTAGTTGGGTGCTCTCTCTAGGTATGTAGTTGTGACTATGCTAGTGGAACTCTAAATGACTCCTCGGTGCGTGGAAACACATGAAGAATCCTAATATCATTACGACAAAGATGGTGAATCCGAGGAAAGAGACCCGACTTAGAAACACCAAAGAAGGTTAAGGAAAAGGAGTCCCCACCTAATCTTTTGTAGACACCCCAATTTCGTAGTCACTTGATAGCAGGCTCCTCTGGAAAGATGCTTTGGTTATGACCACCAAAGCCTTAACTCTCAAACCTAAATCCTAAACCCTAGCTCAACCAAAACCACAAACCCACTCAAGCCCACACTAGCCCACACAAGTCCACTATGACCCAATCTAAGCAAAACCCATAATTAAAAATCAAAACAAAATAAAACTCACTTAAATCATTAAAAAACATGAATTAATTAAGTAAAAACTTTTAATCCAAACCTAAACCACATAAAATCCACTTAAATATTGAAAATCCCAATTAATCAAATAAAATCCACTTAAGCCACTTAAAATCCAAATTTAATTAAGTGAAAACCCAAATTAAAATCAAAATCAAGTAAAACACATGTAAACCTTTTAAAACCCAAATTAATTCAGCAAAACCCTAATGAAGTAAAAGTCAACAAAGTCCATTAAAGAATTAAAATCTGATTAAAAAGAAACCCTAATCCAAACAAAAATTAAGCAAAAAACAATTAAATCAAAATCTAAATTAAATCCCAAGTAAAACCAATTAAATCAAAATTTAAATCAAATCCCCACTTAAATGAATTAAAAATTAATTAAATCTAAATTTAAAAGTAATCAAATCTAAGACCAAATCCAAAACCCTAATTAAATCACTTTTTTTTTTTTTAAACCTGGAAATTGAAGGGCCCCAGGAGACCCAAAATTAGATTACTGAGATGCAACAAAATACATAATAGAGGGGCTATTTGCACCTAGAACGTATGTATGGCAGCCTAGCCATTTCCAAACACAAACTCCCGCGAATAAAATTGGACAGCTCACCAACAGAAGATAGAAAGTGGAACTGCTGAAAGTCAACCCCAAGATTTGCCAAGCTATCAGCAATCGCATTGGCCTCCCTGAAGATGTGAGAAGTGGAAATGGATTGCTGCACTAGCGACAACACGCCCTTCCACTTATGCCTGAGCCTCCAGTCGAAGCAGCGACCACCCCGCAGCATGGAGACCAGGATCTCAGAATTAGATTCGATCACCAGGTCCGACAGCCGGAGACCCAACTGCAAGCAAAGACCATGGCCGTCCTTCAGAGCTTTGAACTCAGCCACCATATTAGTACAATTGCCGTAAAAATTGGACACA
This sequence comes from Posidonia australis, assembly GCA_024699735.1. Classification (NCBI taxonomy): domain Eukaryota; kingdom Viridiplantae; phylum Streptophyta; class Magnoliopsida; order Alismatales; family Posidoniaceae; genus Posidonia; species Posidonia australis. The sequence continues at coordinate 10,206 of JAMKQA010040573.1, forward strand.
GCAACAATGATGTGGCCCCGATGATCCCTTATGACAGCACCACCCCCCCAGGACCAGGGTTGCCCCGAGCAGCCCCATCAATGTTCAGTTTGAGAGCACCATCTGGAGGTTTCATCCAGGAGACAGGAGTGTGGGAGAACTTAGCAGTTGGAATCCTAGTAATATTGAAGCTCATATGGAGAATGGAGACTTCCTTCTCATTTTGGCACATAAGGTTCTTAAGCATAAAGGCAAAGTCTGACGTCCAATGTCTGATAGACAATAGAATCTGGTAGAGAGAAAAAGATTTGCCCCATACCTGGTAGAGCACCTGGCCTTCCATAACTCCCAAAGCACGGCAGCAGCCATTAGGCGTTGGAAATGTTGAAGGAAGGACTCCTTGCTGCGTTTGATGAAAAGGTTATGTAGCCATTGGAAGAAAGACAGCTCCGAACCTTTATCCAAGTGGAAACAACCAGCAAACCTGTTCCAGCAAATAGAGGCCCATTCACATGCAAATAAGATGTGGCGGGAGTCTTCAGCTTGAGGGTTAATCTGGCAACAAAGACACTTGGAGGGCAAAGCAAAGCCCATCCCTTGAATCTTGTCGTCCGTAGGTAGTCTACCCCAGAAGAGCCTCCAGAGAAAGAAGGAGACTTTGGAAGGCAGAAAAGCATCCCAAATCCCAGAGCCCCACCACACAGGAGTGCGCTTGGCACGACACAATTCCCATGCAGACTTAACAGAAAAGGAACCATCCACATTGAGGTCCCATACCATGGAATCAACGTCCGCATTAATGTCCACCTGAAGGTTAAGAATTCCCTGAAGAATGTCCATAGGTAACCTGAGGTCGAACAGAGCAGAAGGATGCAGGAAGGCCTCCCTGACCATGAGCTCTGGATCCTGATTGAAGGTATCGGTGATCTCAGCAAGGACACCAAGACGAGACCAGTTATCAAACCAGAAGCTCACGCGACCCTGACCAATGGACCATTGAATGTGATCCCTCTTAGCAATCCAGGCCTCCTGGATCCGCTTCCACCTAGCAGGTGTAGGATACTAATGCTTCTCTAGAGGGGGGGGTGAATAGAGATTTTCAGTTTTAATTAAGTCTTTGAAAATTTGTTAAACTATTTAGCAAGTTTATACAAACACAATCAATCGCAAAGACTAGAGAATTATAG